>LFZN01000021.1:0-123812 GCA_001578235.1 Pseudocercospora eumusae | reverse complement strand
GGGGGGGGGGGGGGGGGGGGGGGGGGGGTAGCAGTGCTCCAGAGAGCAAGTGCCTAGTGCAGGCCTTGACAGGGATGGTTCCACGCTATGCTGGGTGCATCAAAATTTCCAAGCGAGCGGTATAGTGCAGAGCGCGACTTCGCCTTCGCCGGCCTGTGTGCCTCTTAAAGGACCTAAAAGCCCTGTTCGGCCGCTGCGTGGTGCAAGCGCAGTAGTGTCGTCGGTCGCATCGGGCTAGGACTAGGTCATGAGCGGCGATGGGAGGGCAGTGTCGGCGGAGGAGTGTCTGGCAGCGGCGTGAAGGGTGGTAGGTAGGGTAGGGCAGATGGCTCGATCGGGGGTCCGGCAGGTCTAGTCAGATGCGCGTGAGCACGGGTTCGGGTTAATCGCAATAATAATGCAGCGCTGTGAGTGCGCGGTCGAGATGATGAATAATAATGAATGGGTCGAAGGAGGTGGTGGTAGTGTAGTACTACTAGTGGAGCGAACAAAGACCCGGTGTAGGCGACAAATAAGGTTGGAGAGCGCGATGTGGATCTGTCTAATGTTTGGGTGCGACTCGCGCGCAGTGAAGAAAGAATACAGGCAGTCGGTCTACTATTCCGGGTTCTTGCATGCCATGCTGATCCTGCAGCTCACAATTTTGTTTGAACTTTGCGCAGAAACTTGCCGTCGTGTCAGACTCACAGGTCATGATGATGCATACAGACACGCCGAACCCCGCGGAAGCAACGCAACGGTCCGCACGCACGTGAATTGTAATAGCGAGACGAGCATTATTGAGATTGAGAGGCGATGGCAGAGCTGATTCCGCATATTCATGTGATACAACCATTCTACCTTGTTATATTGCCCCGCAAGCACCTACGACCATACAGTACAAGACTTCGCCGAGCATTCCGCCACGTGCGCACGAGTCGGCCTAGTGATTGGACTACCCATTAATAACCCTACCAACCGCCTTGCATCCTCTCATGAACTGCCATCTGCCATCTATGCGAATCGTAGTCCGACCACAGAAGGACTGACGGCCGAATTCTTCACATCACACCAGGCCATGGCCACGCTGCCACGCCAGAGGAGAAGCAGTGAACGCGCCGAGAATGCGCAGCTGGAGCCCGCACCCTACAACGAGACGCGCGAGCTCAATATCGTCTTTGCGAGCGTAGGCTGCACTGACAGTCGCGTGGTGCACGAACTACTACCACGAATTATCGACCTACCCGATGTGTCGGTGAAAGCGCTTCTCGACAAGGGCTTTCGAGGCCAGGACTTCATCCACGCCTCGTCGTCATGTCTGACCATGCCGAACGCGACAAGGCAGTCTGCAATTCGCGATGTCGCAGACATTGAACAAGAGGCGGCAGAGCTATGCGAGTGGGCACATCTACTGGTACTGGCACCTTTAGATGCCAATAATCTTGCGAAAATGCTTCACGGACACACAGATAACCTCGTACTAGAGATCATCAGGAGCTGGAACGTCTCCAAGAAGATTCTGTTGCTTCCCGGCATGTCCTCGCCCATGTGGGAGAATCCCATGACCAAGAAGCAGCTCACCAAGATTCGTAGGAAATGGAACTGGGTGCAGGTGCTGCAGCCAATGCTCTGGAAGTTCGTGGACGAGCGAAAGAAGATCACTTCGTGGGAAGCTGCAGACGAGCTGGTGGACGCGATCAGCAATCAGGTGGACCTCATGAACATTGGCGCTGGGCTTGATGTTGCACCCAGTCAAAAGTCCACATTGCCACATGGGACAAGGAGGCCTGGCGCTTTCCTGCCACCTGAGCTTTGGACCATGATCCTCGATTTCACTAACGACTGGGAACTAGCACAGACGCTGCACATTTACACCAATCTACCTCCGCCTGAAGCTTGGACATCCCACACGAAATCGAAAGGCCCGCTTGGCTACATGGAGGAGCTCGAACTCACACTTCTCCGCGGGGATCTGGCCGATGTCAAGCACTTCGTCGCTCAGCGCAGTGTACCGCGATGGCTCTCGAAGCTGTCCGTGAAACTGATCATGCGCTTTGCCATGACTGACCTCTTGGCGCACTTGGAGGCAAACCACAAAGATCTATTCTGGGCTGCGTTTGGCCACGCATTTCTTCCAGTCAAGGCCTCGGCTGTCTTTGGTCGTACAGAGATCCTAGAATTCTGGCGAACATCTCCGTCCTTCTTAACCAAGGAATACGACGCGGAAGCTCTAGACGGAGCATCGCGAGCGGGATTTGTGAACGTGCTAGAGTGGTGGCAGCACTCCGGTTTACCCTTGAAATTCACCGAATCTGCTCTCGAGCAAGCAAGCGGCCAAGGCCATGTTCAGGTGCTTGAATGGTGGAAGGCACAGTCTACTGCCGTCGACGATACGAATGCCAGCGTGAACTCATCCAAAGTGCGTCTAAAGCCCGGCAAAAGCATCTGCTATGCGACACAGAATGGGCATGCAGACGTGGTTCGCTGGTGGGTACAATCTGGCATCGCATTCCCTCACGAAGACACAGTTCCCAAACTTGCCAGCACTCACGGCCATGTCGAAGTACTGCGAACCTGGCACGAGCTCAAAGGTTCGAAAATGATCTTCGACAATCAAGTCCTCGTCGGAGCTACCAAGAGCGGAAACTTGAAAGTACTAGAGTGGTGGAAACAGTCTGGCTTGAAAGTCGAATACAAGACTTGTGATGTGGAAGAGGCACTTGAGGATGGTTACGAAGGCGAACGTGGTATGGAAGTACGTAGATGGTGGGCGAGAAACGGCCTTAATCTGGGCGTGGGAACTAGCGAGTGGATGAAGACCAAAGTGTTAAATTCTTGAGAGCGATTTCAATGAGCGTGGTGTTTGGATCATCAATGGCTGCTTTGGGTGTCAAGAATGGACTGATGCATGGGCCACGGCGTCTCTTATCATTATGCGTTATTGCTGTTATAGGTGATGTTCGATAGATCCTAATAGAGATGACCCTCATTGTAACCACTGCCCGCTTTCGCGGTATTCTCTACCGTATCGCGAAAGAGGATGTAAAGCCTCATGCCAAAACTGTGTTCTCTATCCTATCTTTTCTGTCAAGGTGACTACATAGTAGCCTGCCTGCGACGTGCACATGCAAAAAGGTTGGGAGTCCGTGCAGAAAGCTATCACAACTCCCGCTCGTTGTACTGTACTCCGCTCACCTTGATGGCCTTTACCCTCCACCTTCAACTGCCACCGCCACAGAAATCGCTCGAGCACCGAACACTCGCCATGTCCTCCCAAACCGTCCTCCTCGAAACGACAATGGGCCCAATAACCCTCGAACTCTACACTCAACATGCGCCGAAAACTTGTCAAAATTTCACAACTCTCGCAAGCAGGAACTACTACAATAACACGATTTTCCACCGCATAATTCCAGATTTCATGATTCAAGGTGGTGACCCCACGGGAACCGGAAGAGGCGGTGCGAGTATTTGGGGTGAGAAATTTGACGATGAGATTCGGGGGGATTTGAAACATACTGGTGCTGGTAAGTGGGCGAGAAGGAATGTCTGGCGGAGCCGAGGGGCGCTGATGTGGTCTTTGAATAGGGATCTTGAGTATGGCCAACTCAGGACCTAACACGAATGGATCACAATTCTTCATTACGCTTGCGCCTACGCCTTGGTTGGACGGGAAACATACGATCTTTGGAAGAGTGAAGAGTGGAATGCGTGTCGTCCAGCGCATGGGGTTGGTAAAAACTGGAGCTGAGGATAGACCGGAAGAGGAGGTCAGAATTGTGTCTGCCAAGGTGGTGCAAGAGGAGGATTAAAGAGATTGAGCGCGCTTCACTGGCTACATTTTATGCCTACGCCTACGAGAGAGGACCGTTTGGATGCAACAACACCTTCGAAAAGCCATCGATGCGCTTGTCGAACTTGTCGTATGCCATTGGTGCGTCTTCGAGACTGAGTTCGTGGGTGACGACGAAGGATGGCTTTGCGCGTCCGCTGATGATCAGATCGCGGAGGTATCGGTTGTACGCTTTCACGTTGCACTGGCCGGTGCCTGGGAAGAGAAGTCAGAAATAGTGGTGTTGCGGGAGTGGACAAGCACCTACCGAGCGACAGTCCCTTTTCGAATAACTTTCCAAAGCTTAGCAGGATTTGGCCCTTGCCTGATTGCGCGTCTGGGGCGCCTGGATCGCTGGGCACGTAGAGACCTATCAAGAAAAGCAATGAGATCAGCATCGAGCATACGAATCACCGGAGACGCTGTTTGCTCACCTGGAATACCAAGTCCGCCAGTAGGCCGAGTGACCATGATCAGCTGGTCGAGAACAATGTTTGGCTGTTCCTTGTTTCCACCCTTATCGACTGCCTGGTACCCAACAGCATCAACTGCACGATCAACCATACCATTGTTCTTCTTGATGACTGCCCGCCTTCTTAGCATGGTGTACTCAACACCTGGTGACGGGTGTGCTTACTCTGCTCGACTGGGTCGCCATCGCGGAAGTTGACAGGAACACAGCCGATCTTTGCTGCCTGGTCTAATCGCTCCTTAACTTGGTCGACGACGAATACTTTGGATGCACCCCGAATCACCGCCGAGTATGCGGCCACTTTTGGACACGTTAACAAGAATTTCGGGATGACGTTCGGAAAGAATACTCACTTAAGCCAACAGGACCAGCACCGAAGATTGCGACGGACTCTCCAGGCTTGAAACCACTAAGGACCAAACCGTGCCAGCCAGTAGGGAAAATGTCTGCTAGCAGAGCAAAGTCCGCTTCGTGCTCAGTTCCTGGTGGAAGCTTCAAGCCTACAAGGTGACATCTCGGAGGTCAGCAAATGTCTCAGCAATCGTGATGCTCTCGAGTTTCTGCTTGCTCACCATTGAAGTCAGCATACGGCACTCTCAGGTATTGAGCTTGGCCACCTTGATATGGACCCATGGCCACATATCCGTACGCTCCCTACGATCTGATCAGTGTTCTGGCGCTTCACAAGCAGCTCTCGCTGCTTTCCGGAATGCTGGTCCGATCTTTCAATTGTTTCTACTCACACCCGCGAATCCCGGATTGACTCCTGTACAGAACGCCGTCTTGCCCTCCTCGCAGTTTTGACATCTCCCGTCGGCCACGTTGAATGGAAGGACGATTCGATCTCCTTTCTTCAAGAGGGTGACGCCGGGACCGACTTCGGTGATGACTCCCATATTTTCATGGCTGCAAGATATGTCAACGTTGGACTACATCGAAGCGATGCCAAGCATGCAATACCCAAAGACCAGACCAGACTCAGCTGCAGTTCTTCCCTCGTACATCTATACCCTGGTCAGTTCTGCATGGCTAGTTCGGAGCCGGAAACGTACATGAAGGTCCGAACCACAAATGCAGCTGGTAGTGACCTTGATGATCGCATCATCCGGGTGTTGAATCTTAGGTATGTCAATCTCTTTGACCGAGACCTTGAAAGGCCCGTCGTAGTGCAATGCCTTCATCTTTCCGTCGGCCATATTTGCTGGCTGTGAGTGAATATCTCTTATGCTGATCTCAAGTACTTTTCCAAAAAACCATTGATCCGTTGAACAGGATATCGATAACTCGATCAAACTTGTAGGAAGCTCAGAACAAAGCGACACCACTGCTCTGTACCTTTGTTTATATTACGGCAGTCGTTATGTGCTTGGCGTACCTGTTCCTGTTAACAAGCGGGGTCGACTCGACATCGAGCTCTCTCCGCGTCGCTTGCGCGGGGAGCATTGCGAGCGGCACTACTACCAACGCTGACAGCCAGCCCTCCTCCTCGTCACACCCAAGACCAATCGCTCATATGGCACAGCGCCAAATAGCCCGTACAAGCACACAACGGGCCTGGTGTCAGCATCAACGGTACTGGTTCAGGCAAGGGCGGCAACGAGGGGGACCGGGTCAAACAAAGGCTAGATCTTCGACCATGTGGAGACGCAGCATTGGAGCTCATAGCAACCTCCCGGCAACCCGTTTCATGCGCGTGTGCCTGAAGGACTGCAATCGAGGCTCGGAGTCACGTGGAGCTCTATCACAGCCTCTGTGCCGGTCCTCAGTAATAAGAACGACTAGACCAGCATTTGGCATCTCACCAAGCAGACCATACTCTTCCAATCATGAAGCAACAGCAGGCTATCCCGGCGTTAGCCACCTCATCGAAGCGCACACACCCAACTCCCAAATCGCAACAGTCCAAATCTCCAACCCAGCCAAAATGAACATCGTCAACACGGCCATCCTCGACCAACTAATCCAAACCTGCAAAACCCTCTCTGCTAATCCAGATATCCGTGCAGTGATCCTAACAGGCTCTCCCACGTCTCCAGGAAAATCTCCCTCTTTCATCGGCGGCGCAGATATAAAACAAATGGCATCCCTTACCTCTCCCTCAGAAGCTCGATGTTTTATCCTAAAAATCCACGAATCATGTTCGGCTCTCCGCAATATTCCTGTACCCGTCATAGCGAAAGTAAATGGTTGGTGTTTAGGCGCAGGATTAGAGATGCTGGCATCTTGTGATTTGAAAGTCGCGACCAGGAATTCTGTGTTTGCGATGCCGGAAGTCGCAGTGGGAATTCCGAGTGTTGTGGAAGCTGCGTTGTTGCCTTTGCAGATTGGAATGGGGAGGGCGAGGAGGTTGCTTTATTTGGGGGAACATGTGAGCGCTCAGGAGGCTGAGAGGTGGGGTTTGATTGAGGAAGTTGTTGAAGGGGAGGAAGAGCTGGAGAAAGTTGTAGGGAAATGGACAGATAAGATTTGTGGGATGGGACCTAAGGCTATGAGAAGTCAAAAAGCTTTGATGAGGGCATGGGAGGGAAATATGGGCGTTGAAGAGGGGATTGTGGCGGGTGTTGAGGCTTTCGCTGAGGCTTTTGAGGATGGAATGAAAGAGCCCAAGGAGTATATGGGGAAGTTTTTAGTGAGGAGGAGGAGGAGGTAGGGGGGTCTGAGGCGGGACATGGGCTTAAGATCTCGACGAGTCCTGAATGGATGGGTTTTCCATTCGAAGATGCTGAATAGAAGAGACTTGTTCGACGGGAAGCGACTCGGGTGAGAACTAGCCTCGTGTCTTGAAATTCACCTCAATGCTCGTACACTTTTACAATTTCTTCATTCACTCGTCCAACGCTCTTCAACATCTCTCACATTTTCCGAGACATGCCTATTTTCTAGCCATCGTTCCTGTTCGAACAGACATCTGTATAAGAGTTGTGACTTGACAGTACGGCGTTCAGGTTTGCAGAGATATGGCGCTTCACGCACGGAGTGAAGAGTGCGTTCTCTCTATTGTTGAGGCTAAGGGTCCGTTTTCTTCGGTCATGTCTATGGGGTGACTGATGGTTCGCGTCGTTGACCTCCTGTTGAGGCAAGAAAACGAACAGAGGCATTGAAATACAATGGAATCTAGTGAGATGGCTGCAATTCACATCCTTGTCAACTCACGTTCTTTCCGTTTTCCTTGGTTCGACTTCGTTTGCCCCCATGGCCGGAACCGATAGCGATCCACTACTCGACGAGGCCATCAAGACTGCTGATGAGATCGAGACGTCGACAGTGGGATCTATCACCTTTTGTCTTGCTCGTGCTGGTCTCTGGCCAATTCCAGATGTTGAGAGAGCGTCTGGACGCTGCATCGTGTTCTTGCTTCCGCGGAGCAGACTGTTTCGACCACGCTCAAGTCGTCGAGTGTAGGTTGAAGAATGACAAGTCCGAACGAGGTACCCATGCCCTTGGCACCCGCGGCACCTCTACGTACGTGTCGTGCACTCATGATCCGCCATCGGACGTGGCATTGCATGATGATTGCATACCAGATCAGGGCCATATAAAGTTTGGAGAGAACGCCACAGGGACACCCTGTTCGTCATCGGCTGGCCACACTAACTCCGTTCTCTCTGGCGCGTCGTCTGTCAGAGGTCTCTAACTATTTGTCTTTCGAGACTGCATGAATAATAATAACATTGCAGCATTATGATACTTCTACCTTCCGCGCTTAGGCCGCGCTGGGCTGTCAGATATGTCCTGGTCTCTGTCGTGGCACTCTACTCCAGCTACTCTCTACTCGCCGGAATGCCCTTCTTCTCACACCCTCTACCTAGCTACTCTGGCGAGTACGACGTTGGCACCATTGACATAGAGGCACCCTGCCAAAGGCGGAATCTTAGCCATGCCACCTTCAAGGAGACTGGGAGGCCAGCTTTTGAGTTGGACACTGTCCTCTTCTCATTATACTATCCTACCGTGAAAGGCTCTGTTTCTCGGCTCGCACATCACCCATGGGTACCCAAGCCTATCGCACTACATGGTGAAGGCTACGCACGATTCGCCAAGATCAACAATGCCATTACGAATAATGTCTTCACCTTTGCGCTTTGGATGCTGGCTGGAAGCACGACTATACCTGCAAATGTCGACGTACCAATTCACGGTAGCGTCAAGACCTACCACGACTACATCGCCGAACAGCCACTGGACAACTATGGACTTCCACAGTTTCCAGTGATCGTCTTCAGCCATGGTATGGCGTCCGGTCGCACGAGCTATACACACTACTGCGCCGAGCTAGCCTCCCGAGGCTACATTGTGGCAGCAATCGAACACAGAGATGGGAGCGGGCCTGGAACAATCATCATGAACGAGAAAGAGCCCGCCAGGCCACTTTTCCATGTCAACGCCGACATGCTGGAGCCTAAGCCTGAGATTGCAGACTTCAAGGTCATGCAGCTTGCGATGCGCCAGGCGGAAGTAGAAGAGACGGTGCGCGTGCTCCGAGACATCAACAATGGCAATGGGCGGGCTGTCTTTCAAAGCAATCCTCGCGGAGAGGGTCAAGATCTTGCAGAATGGACAGGAAGGCTGAACATGGACCGCGTTGTCATCGGCGGACACTCATACGGAGCAACACTTGCTCTGCAAACGCTCAAAGGCGCTCCTTCTGAGAGCCTTCCTTTCGTGGGTGCCATTATACTGGATCCTGGCAAGCAGAGTGGACCACTGAACGATGATATCAACGTGCCTACGCTCATCGTACACTCGCAATCTTGGTCAGCCAAACATTCAATCTTTCAGGGTCGACCGCATTTTACCGTTGTCAAGGACATTGTCCGAAAGATAGTTGACGAGAAGAAGAAGTATGCATGGTTCATGACAGCCAAAGGCACCACGCACCCTAGCGTCACAGATGCTCCGCTTATCGAACCCTTCCTGCTCGCATGGACTACCGGGTCTACTATCGACGCGAGGGAAGGCGTGATGCAATACGTCCAAGTCTCGCAACAATTCTTGCATTACCTCGACAATGGTCACCGACAGTCTGTCCTGAGAGAAGACGCTACTCATCCAGAATACGATGATCCCAATCCTCGTGCAGGTGACCCGAAGGTCACGAAATACTGGCAAATACATATGGCTCCGAGCACGGCCTGCCCGGCACCAGGTTACTGTGGCCTCGATGACGAGTGAGAAGGACACGAAACTAGAGACGAATACGGAGATGGAAAGACCGCATTGCGATGCACCAGACTGGCAGCGGCTCAAGGCATCGATGCGCAATCCCGCGCTGAAGCCAAAACCTGCCACTGCGACCTGGATGGCACCACCTGCCTAGGCTAAGAGTGAGCCGGAGAGCACAGGAAGAGTCAATCCCGGATGATCGCGGCTGCAGCACCGTCCTTGCATCGGTATTGGAGCAAATGACGTGAAGCATTTACAGAGGGATAAGGCGGATGGCCGGGTTTGTAGGAATATCAAAAGCATTCCTCACGAAGAGTCACGAGCGACGACGTATGATGGCATGTGTTTTATAGTACAGTAGGATATGGTAATTAATACTTGAGGCTTGCGTGGAAGCTTTTCGGTAGCTCACATCGGGCCTTCGTTCCGCGATCTCACAGGCTGAACCCTTGTCCCGGCCATGTCAAACTCTCCCTTTTGTGTACAGGAATACATGTAATCATAATAATCATAATGGAGGATTGGACAATTAGAATACGAGCGGGCTAGTGGGACTTTCCAAACGAAGGCTTGCACGCAGCACGAGAAGCCAGCAAACAGTCGGGCGTATCATAGATCCTAGGCCACCCGGTCAATTGCGTTGAGCCATTCAAATAACTTTTTATATCATCTACAAGGGCTGTCAGTGCGGAGAAATACATAGTTCTAACGCGACCAGGTGTCGTCGTGAAAACACCACTTGTTCGCTGATTATTATCGTTGTTTCTTCCTCTTCCCTCGCGTCAACGCCATCATCAATATTCATTCAGGCTTCGTTTTGTGACAGTGACACGCGTGACGGCTCGGCATGCTGCTAAGCCTGCCACGCAGCACCAAGGCGGTGATATTCGTCGCCTTCACTTTCACCTTCTTGCTCTTTCTGCATCTCTTCGGCACCTTCCCTGCTCTGTCCCCCCAATGGCGCACAACACAACATGCCCAACAAGCCACGAATGCACAAGCTGCTGTTTCCACCGCCTTGTCCACCGCTTTTCACGGCCCTAATGCCGACAAGGCTCATCTGGAGTCCATTTCCGAGAGTTTGCCCTGCCATGCACTGCAAGGTGGCGAGGATGTGCTCGTTGTCATGCGCACGGGAGCGACTGAAATCATGGACAAGCTGCCAGCGCATCTGAATACCACCTTCTTATGCTACAAGAGCCTGGTCATTTTCTCCGACTACGAAGAGGACTTCGAAGGCTGGAAGGTCCACGACGTTCTAGCCAACGTCGAGGACGACATCAAAACAACTAATTCAGATTGGCAACACTATCAACACGTCTTGAAGGTCGGCCGCGCAGGCCTTGACGAGTCTGAGCTTGCCGGCAAGAATAGTTACGACAGCGGACCCGTCGGCAAGCTTGAGAATGCTGGATGGCGACTGGATAAGTGGAAGTTCTTGCCCATGGTGAATTCGACTTATGCCATGTACCCAGACTTCAACTGGTACGTCTTTGTGGAGCCTGACACTTATCTTGTATGGAGTAATGTAATTCAATGGCTTGGCATGCTCGATCCAAGCGAGCCGCTATACTTTGGTAGCGAGGTTCAGATCGGGGACGATGTATTTGCTCATGGCGGTTCTGCATTTGTGCTGTCGAGACCGGCACTGGAAAAGGGGGTTGAGTCCTACCGGACGCGCACATCAGAATGGCATGAATACACGGCAGGTCATTGGGCCGGTGACTGCATCCTCGGCAAAGCTCTACACGACAATGGCGTTGACCTGACCTGGACTTGGCCCATGTTTCAAGGGGGAAACCCGTCGTTGATGGACTGGACAGAATCGAAGCCTGAAAGAAAGCTTTGGTGTTTGCCTGCACTATCTTACCACCACTTCAGTCCAGATGAAGTCCGAGCATTATTTCAATTCGAGCAGGACTGGATTCGCGAAAAGCACCTTGGCAGTTCTGGTCGCAGTTTCTTCGGCGACAGCAGGGATAGCCCAATAATGCACCACCGAGATGTGTTCAAACAATACGTGTGGCCAAATTTCACATCTACGCGCATGGACTGGAACAACACTGCAGAGGAACACCTCCCGGAGACGGAAGGCTCGAACAGAACTTTGGGCGATTGCAAAGCCCTGTGTGAAGCGAATTCGACGTGCATTCAATATGCCCTTGGTCCGAATGGCTGCTTTATCGACCGAGGCGTACGCCTTGGCCGTCCGAAGGCAGGGTCAGAATCTGGATGGATGGGTGATAGGATCAAGGACTGGATGAAGGATCTGGATCACTGTGGTGCTTCTCAAGGCTGGACCGTGACTTGAACACACGCACAAAGACCCTGGCAGCCCAGACAAACTCTGAGCCTTGAGATGCTTGATCCTCACGAGCACAGATTAGCACCATAGCACAGCTTCATGCGCTCAGCCGCCACGGTGTGCTGCATCGACATTGGCTGGCAAGGCTTGCTATGTGCGTCACCGCTGTCGTGCTACCCAAATAGCCATGCCCTACACACCCTCCCAAATTCCTGCGACAATACAACCAGGCTGCCCCCGAGGCGATACGACAGACGGTGGAATCAAGGCGGATAACGAAGACGATCACGGCCGGCAGGTAAACATAGACCATGATTTTAGAGGGCACCGAGGAGATTGAAGGCGAGGCGTATCCGCATTCGAGTGGATGTTTAACGGAAGAATGATTCGTTCGCTCTGGCGCTGCTATCGATACATTCTCGTACGAAGAAGTCGTATAGGCCAAGACTATAGCGGAAGTAAGGGCAGAGAGGCCTGAAATAGCCACACTGCAAGCTATCAAACATACTGGCGGCCGGTCGGAAACAGTCGCATATACAAGACTCTCAGCCATTGACTTTCTTTCGTGCATAAATGTGCTGCATAGGCTAGCGTTGTGGCTTTGTCGCACCGCATCCACCCAGCTGGTATTTGGGACAGCCTGCCGAGGGCTGAGCCGGCGCTGAGCGACGTCGGCTCAGAATGACTCATTCTCTCTCATTGTCCCTCATTCCACGTCTATTCATAAGACGAATGATGCCTTAGCAGGTACACGTCTTTCTCCTCATACCAAGACCCGGGACATCGAATCCCACCTCCCAGACCTTAAAAGAACCTCTCTCGCGCGGCGTCGGCGTTACAGACGCCGTAACCTTTTTATCTCATCATGGCCGGCGCAGGAGCAAGTGCCTGCGGTAGCAAGCAGTGGTGCCGATTTAACGTGGAGTCTCGAGGAGACGAATCTGGCCAATACATACTTTGACTGGGACTCTTTTACGACGTTGACGACACCGCCAAATCTGGGATGTGAATTTCTCGATACGGATAATAGATTACTGGATACCTCTACTACTACCACTCCTCCTCCTCCTCCTACCTCTGGCTCCATGCCGCCGCCATTAAATGCCACTTCCAACGTCATGGAGCCCGTTGCTTTGCAGAGCATGATGGACGGAAGCGCCGGAGACTTTTACGATCCTTGGAACGCGACATCGACTGGCTCCAACGACCAACCTTCATCCTCCTCAGCCCAAAAATCTCCGGATTTTGTCCTCTTCCCATCACCATCACCCAACACCAAATCCTCCTCATCCACCACCACTACGCGCCACTCTCCTTCGTCCTCGGCAGAAGGCGAAAGAAGCAAAGTCTGTAAACGACAAAGAAACACCGAGGCCGCGAGACGCTATCGACAAAGGAAAATCGATCGAGTCATGGAATTGGAGACTGCTCTTGCCGCGATGCAAAAGGAAAGGGATGAATTGAAATTGAAGTTGGCCAGGAGTGAGGCTGAGGCGGAGGTTTTGAGACGCTTGCATGCGAAGTGATTGATGATGGAAGGACTTTTTTGGTGTTGGCATCTCTTTTTTTTATATGATCCCGCTTTCTCGTATGCGTCGTTGACGGGAGGGAGTGCTTTATTACTGAGAGCTGTCTGCGAGCGAAAATTCTATTCTTCTTCTGCTTGCTTTACTACTGGTGACTTCTCGTATTATGTGATCTTCCTTGGTTGTTGCGATGTGGTGCTTGCTACTCGTATGTTGCAGTGCACTAGAAGCAATATTCACGTTTGAAGCTGTGTCGCCTGCCCTCGACTTGATACATTCACGTCGAGCCTGGAGGATCTATCATAGATCGTGAGCAGAATATTGTCAAAAAACCGTCCAATTCATCAAAATTCATTATTCATTATTCATATAGACAAACTTGGATTTGCGCTTTCATCATCAACCTCCAACCCGTGAGCCATGTCAAATCCTAATCTCATAATTCAAATCCTGTTCGTAACCCACACTCAACTGCGGAACCTGCTGATACCTTCCGCTCAAAATCTGTCTGGTATTCTGCAAAACCTGAATATAACTCTGTCTCGGACCAAACTGTTTCATACATTCCAGAAAAGCCCAAGACATGGCACCCACGTGGCTACCAGCGATGGACGCATCGGCTGAAGTTTGATCGTCTCGGCATCCAGAATACATCCAGATCTGCTTTTGTTGTTCGCCGGCGTATTCTTGTGCGAAGTCTTCGGTTCCGAGACCGTATTGGTCGGTTTCTTCTTGTTGGTGGGTGAGGCCGCGGAAGAATGAGGTTGCGCCGGCGAAGAGTTGGCGGGCTTCGCCGACTTTGTCGAATGTGAAGCCTCCTTGGATTAGATGCGATGCGGCGCCGACGAGACGCATGCCTGTGAGGGGTGAGGATGGCTCTCGATCTGGGCCTCATGGCTGTCGCAGTGAGACACATACCTGCTTGAACGTTGTCCAGTACTGATACGTTGCCATCCTCGTCGCTTCGATAGACATAAGGCAGCTCGATGGCAGAACCACTGTGGCAGCAGTCGAAGATGACGAATAGGGTGCTGTCGGGCGGCAGGCACGTCACAAGTGTGTTATGTAGGACGCCACTTGGGATCTGCCCGTTGGTTTCAAAGTCGTATGGCACCTGTGCAGATTTGAGAGAAGTCCAAACGTTATATATCGTGTGGGAAAACTTACGATCGTGTCGTCGAAGCCACTGGTTCTATAGCCACCCGTGTCTTCAACTTGTCCTCCGTGGCCGCTGTAAAGTCTGTAGAAGCCTGACATGAGCGAGGGCATTGGATAGGATGACACATTATGGGCTGGAAGCAGAGGAGTCGTACAAGAAGTTGACTGTCCCTGGATCTTGAACAAGCCAGTGCATGGCGGCGAGCATGTTATGACCATTTGGCCACATTGGCTTTTCGCAAAATCAGTCACGCGTCATGTGTCTGTGTAAATGGAAGAGACCAACTCCGTCGGGATCTGTAAGTTGATCGTCTGAAGTAGGATGTCAGTGAGCTTATGGGCGTTGGAATTGCTTCAACACTTACCCCGTAATATCACTTGAGAATTGCGATCTGAAGGATATCCCATTGCCGTGAGAAATTCTCGCATGTTGTCGACGTCTTGGTGACAGCCTTGCAGCTCATTGTCGCTGCCGACGTAGTTGATGCCTATGAGCAAAGACTTTTTTCGCGGTCCACCACCACCTTGTCGATACATGGTCAGTCGAAGAGGTTCAATTGTCAGTGGCTATGTGCTTAGTTCTCAATGCCTTCGAAGCTGTTTCTTGGCTGTTGATATGTGCCTGAAGATCCGCTCCAACGACCCGGTCGCGACTCGCGCGCACACGCAATCACGGCGCTGCGGGGTCGGTGCTGATGTTAGTCAGTCACGACTGAAGACGGCACGTGGACAGGCGTATTGAGCGTGTACAACAATTGCATGTGATTGAATGGTATACAACTGTAGCAGACTGGCCAGGATGCCCAGCCTCTTGTGCAGCAACATCAGGCTTGTTAGGATCGTTCACAGCAATTGCCGAGTTTGAGGAGCTATAATAATGCTCTATGAGATGTTTGGTACATGTTAGCCAGCCATCGTTGTCTAGGACCACATGGCTGACGGATGGGCCAAGGCGTGGTTGGAGGCCATGCAGCTATGATATGGAAATAGTTCGTGGTGGCCAGGCGATCTGCCCAGTAGAAATGGTTGTGTGCACGATGCGAGCCACTGCAATTATTTAGAGAAGGGACTCAACAAATACCTCAATGGATTGTTGTTGTTTTGTTGTTGTTGTGAGAGGTGGAGGAAAGCGTTAGCCGAAGATTCATCGGCAAGCATCCCAGCCCAGACTCCAGAGAGGCAGAAAGCGACAACAAGTGACAGCCACCTGAACCACTCTCTACTACTACTACATCTGCCTCTCTTTCACTTCTCCCACCGCTCTCTACCATACTATGCTGCCGCCATTCAACTGCTGACGGGACACTTCTTCCCACGGCGCGTGTTGCCTTTCACGTTGAGCGCGTCGGTCGCTGCCCCGCGCAACGCCTGGCAGCTTTGCTTTGCTTTGCAAGCCCAGCCCAGCCCAGCCCAGCTTCGCAGCACACCAGACGCCCGTTCTCCGCCAGCAGTATCGATACCACCACTCTCCGACGCGACACTCGACATGGCCAGCAGACGCCTGCCACTGGCCGCCGTGCCCAATGCCGTCAACTCGCCCGTCCGCAATGTGGCTTCCATCAGCGGCAAGCGCACGCGAGCCCAAGCTGGCGATGCTCGAGAAAACACAGATGGCCAGCCACCATCCAAGAAGCAAGCTCTCGCCTACCCGCCCGAAGATGAAGAGAATGTCGACCCCAAGCGGAGGCGCGGTGTGTTTGCTGCCGCCCAGGACAAATTCGACCACGTCTTTTCCAAGCGGTCCAACAATTCGCAGCCCACCGCTTTCGAGAGGAAGCTCGCCTCTGCTCGTGAGAAGAAGACCACCCCTCAACCGCGGACCCTCGATCGCACGCAAAAGCAAAACGCCGACAATCTCGAATCCATCCGACAATGGCAAAAGCACTACCGCCGCCAGTTCCCCCAATTTGTCTTCTACTTCGACACTGTGCCAGAAGATGTCCGCCACAAGGCTATGCGATCAATCCGCACGCTTGGAGCTCGCGAAGAGAAGTTCTTCTCCAAATCCGTCACCCACGTCGTCACGTCGCGGAGTCTTCCTGCCGAGGCCAACAGCACCAGTCCAGACGATGAAGGAAAGTACGATGGCAAGCAGGATGCTGCTCAAGCCGAGTCCGCCCAGAGCACCGCTCCGGGCCAGCGCCGCACTGCCACTCTTCTTGATGCCGCATCGCGTCGCGCTCAACAGCAATCTTCGTACGCCCACCAATGTATTGATGTCCGTAGACCGCAAGATTCAGGCCCCGACGTCATTGCCAAAGCTCGTGCCCTCAATATCAAGATTTGGGCACTGGAGAAGCTTCACCGTGTACTGGATACCATCCTCGACAATGACACTGGCGAACCCATGGTGGATACCCGCGCTGCAAACAGAACCTCAAACAGAGCTACTACCCAAGATGTCGACCTGGAACAGTTACTTCGTCATGAGAAGGTCAGAGGTCCTGCTGACCGAGACATGAATGTTGTGGCGCAGGATATGGTATCTCTTCGCGGCACTTACATCTACATCCATGACATGGACGAGAAGACCAAGCCGGTCATGGTCCGTGAGTATCAGCGACCACCGACGAAGGAGCAAGGAAAGTGGCCTCAATTACGGCTCTCAGGTCCGGGAAGATGCCCTTTCGTTGAAGATCCTAACTACGCAAAGAAGGCAGCTCAAGATCGCGATGCTCGGACATCGAAGACTGAAGATATTGCTCACCGCACAACTCGCCAGAATGCAGCAACCCAAGCTCTCGTAGAGCGTGAAGTCAATCTCAGACGATCGCCCAGAAAGCTTGCGCAGGCCACGAACCCTCCCATGAAGCAAACGCAACCAGCCATTCAACCCCCTCCCACGCGACGCCAGTCTTCTGCCGAAGTCACTCCAGCTTTCTTCAACAGCACTGCTGCCAATATGCGAGGTCTTCCGCGCATGGTTCGTGGTGAGCCCGTCGCATCTGGTGTTCAGCCATCCAACGTGACATCTGCCATTCGGTCCCAAGCCATTTCATCAACTGCCATATCCTCAACAGCTCCTGGTCTTCAGCGCCGCTTCGGTGACTCCAAGGAAGTCTCACTGTTGAAGCGGAAGGTCCTAGCATCAAACCACAGTGTTCCATCGTCTTACGCAAACGATGTGAGAGCCGCCATCAATGACGATCAGTGTCCGCCGCCTCGAGCAGCAAAGCGCAAAGCTCAGGAGACACTGGGCGTGGTACAGGAAGATGAGGATGCTGGAGAACAATCCCGCGGTCGTGCCACTGCCACAAAGCGGAAGAAGGTCCTTGAGAAGGACCCCAAGCCAGGTTACTGCGAGAATTGTCGTGACAAGTTTGACGATTTTGAAGAGGTATGCAGCCATACTTCCGGATACTATTGAATCATTGCTGACTTGAAGTAGCACATTGGCTCTCGCAAACACCGGAAGTTCGCAACGACTCTAGACAACTGGCGTGACTTGGATGCGCTTCTTCTCCAGCTGAAACGACCGCACAAGGAGAAAGAAATTCATCGGCACTGAGACACTCTGCCGTCTCTACACCTTCACATGACGACACCGACAGCTGATTGTGCAGCCTAATTGATATACTTTTGTTTCTGCAGAGCAGCGTTGACGCGGCATTCTTGTTAACTGCTGTCACTGTGTACAGCATTGCATTTCGTACTCGAGCGGCATAGCGAGGGTGGTGTCTGGGCGGATAATGTTGTCTTTTGAGGTCAAGCGTGAAAAGCATGGGCGGGCGATGCATGCTTACGAGCTTGGGGCTAGCATGTGACACGGAGAAGCATTTATTGAATCATGTGGTATAGAGCATAGCACGACCGAGATGCATCAGGTTGTGCGTAATCAAGAATTCAGCCATAATCATGCGGTTTCCACCCTCAATCGTCCTAATCTTGCTTGTGCCATTCTTGCAAATTTATGTGGTCTGTTGTGAGGTACTTGTGCTTGCCATGTGGGTGCTTCACTCTAAGCTCCAAAGCTGAACTTTAAATTTGCACCTTCCATCAACACAGATGACCATTTTCTCCAAAATCATCACCACAAGAACCAACACACTTCAAACTATATAGCAACCATGTCATCATCCCCCCCAAATCCCGAATCCCCAGCAGAAGATGAAGAAGAAGAAGAAGAAGAAGAGACCACAGCAGCCGACATGCCAATGACAATGTCCGCCTCCATCATCCTCGACCATCTCCCCAAAGACGCCTCCAAAGCTCTAACCACCGCCGGACAACTCGAGCAAGACAAAAGTCAGTAGCAAGCAACCCCCCTTCCCTCCTCGTGGCTAACTAATATGTGTGTGTGTGTGGTAGTTACGGTCCGCTTGAGTGCTCTCCCCAACACGCCTGCCCTCAAGCAGCCTCGATTCAAGTGTTCGAGTCATCAGCGATTCGAATATATTGTGAGGTTTTTGCGCAAGAAGTTGGGGTTGCGGGATCATGAGGGGGTTTTTTGTTATGTGAATTCTGTTTTTGCGCCGGGGTTGGATGAGGGGGTAAGTTGTGTGAAGTTGTCTTTTTTTTTTTTTTTGCTAGTGCTGATTTTGATGTTTAGGTTGGGAATCTTTGGAGGGTGAGTTTGGGGTTTTGAAGTTCTATCTGGAGGGGAGATGGGAGTGAAGATTATGATGCTAATGTTTGGTAGTGTTTCAGGGTTGGGGAGGACTTGGTTGTTAGTTATAGTATTACGCAGGCGTTTGGATGAGGATGGATGAGGCCTTTCGGACTGAGACGATGAATGAGGTGGTCTGTCTATGGTCTATAGAGGTATATCAAAGCCAGGAGGAAGAGGTTGTTCTATGGTCATTCATTATCGGCAGCCTTCTTAAACTCAACAACATCCTCCGCCTTCATAGGATAAGTATGTTCCGGCGCAGGATAACTCCTCTCCTTGACCTCTTTCCTATACATTTCCAGCGCCCTCGAGGACTCCCCCCAAAGATCGCCAAATCTCTTCACAAACTTGGGCAAAAACCTCCCAGGAGGAAAATACCCAGCCATATCCACCTGCACAAGCACCTGTCCACTCGTCCCATTCCCCGCCCCAATCCCAATCGTAGGAATGTTTAACTTACTCGTCACAACCTCCGCAACCTCGGCAGGAATCGCTTCCAAAACCACGCCAAAAGCACCCGCATCTTGCACAGCTTTCGCATCCTGAAGAACCCCCAAAGCCCCACCAACACTCTTCCCCTGAACCCGAAACCCACCCAAAGCATTCTGCCTCTGCGGCGTCAAACCAATATGCGCCAGCACCGGGATCCCAGCCATGGTAATCTTTCGAATCTGCCCAACCATTTCCCTCCCACCTTCAAGTTTCACTCCATGGACATTCCCTTCCTTCACCAATCGAATACTCGACTGCAACGCCTGTTCAGGAGAAATTTCATAGGATCCCATGGGTAAATCGCCGATGATGAACGGGGATTTTGCTCCGCGCGTGACGCTTCGACAGTGCAGTAACATGTCTTCGAGGCTGACTTGTGATGTGTCTTCGTAGCCCATTGCGACCATGGCGAGGCTGTCTCCGACGAGGATCATGTCCATGCCGGAGTGCTCGGCGACGTGTGCTGAGGGGAAATCGTGGGCGGTGATCATGGTGATGGGTTCGTGTTTTCGGTACATGGATTGGAGGGTTTGGAGGGTGGTTTTTTTGCGGTTGGAGGATGTTCCTGAGGCGCTGTGGGAGGAATGACGGACATGGTGGCTGAGGATCGCATGTTGTCGTGAAGACAATGGGAAGTGTAGGAGTGATGTATTTCTTGGAATGAGAGCACGCGACATGCTTGATAGTTGTATTGCCGTCTTTTCAAGGTGGTCTTGTGTGCTGTGCTTTCTCTTCTGAGTCTGATGGAGGTGGTGTGATTTGGAGAGGATCCATCTCGTACAGAAGAGCGGGATGAGGGAATGGTCTGGTTTGAAGCTGTTCACAAGTTTACAGTGCAGACCTGAACACGACCACAAAGAATGTCCTCGGCTTTATTAATACATACGACCCAGACCCCTGTTTGCACCGACATCCGAACGCCCATGCAGCAGCACCATCCATCAACAACCGAATGCCTGCTCAATCACGCACAAACTTCTGAATAATCAGCGACTGATTGTATGATAGACAACTTGACAGCATACGTACTGACGCATTGCGATCTACAAGAGTCTCAGACGGCCCAAGATTGCATCCATCCATTATGTTCTTCTTCAGCTTGGCCTTGGCGTCCATGCTTCTCCTTCCCTTTCACCACTACTATACAGTCTATCATCAACCATGACATCTCAAAAGAAAAAAAAAATAAACACAAAATGTCGTGTTTGTTGCTTGCTTCCTTCCTGCGCCGCGCCATGCTACCAAATTTTCAAAATCCAAATCTCCACGCGTTCCAGATGTCTGTGCTATCCGTGACGCTTTTCTCCGGTTCAACAATTAAGAAGAATAGCTGGACAACGCAACCAATTATCACCTCACTCGGAACAAGCTCGATCAATGCGCGCCCACCCTTCTAGCCATGGGAGATGATAACGCGAGCGCCTTCTTTCCCGAGAACTCCTCGTTCCTTTTCTTTGGCCTTCGGGCTCCGGTCACGACCTTTGGACTTTCGTAAAAATCCTAGCATGCCAGATGGTCTTTCATTGCGTCCTTGATCGTTGTGTGCGACCATGTTCTGACTCTGGTTGGCCATGTCACTCCAGCTTCCATGCTCGTTGAGCACGACCTGCACACCACCTCCCTGCGAAGTGCTTCTCATAGCTCCTCGCGGCCTCGATGTCTTCGGCGAGGTTTGCGGTGGCGGTGCGGTGTCCTCATATCTAATCACCTTCCTTGGCCCAGTCAAAGGCTCTGATGTCGGCGGTAGCTTGGAAGATGGGTCGGAGGTTGGAGGTGGGAAGTACTCGGTCGAGACCGGTCCAGTGACCGTGGCGCCCATCTCGAGAGCAGCTGCTGGCAGAGGTGGTGAGCCATCAGGTGAATGTGTGGAAGAACGAGTTCGAGACACAGTACCTGGTGTTTGTGACCGTGGTGTCGGTATCGACTTCGTCTTTTCTTGGTATTTGGCCAAGCCAGGATCTAATTGTGAAGGTGCATCCCTATCTCTCGTGTTCTGTCGAGATACAGATGTAGACGAGCTTGAAGTTTGCTCCGTGGTCGACGTCGGTATGGGACTTCGATCTTGTGGGACCGTTGTATAATTGAATGGCTCAAACATGGTCTCGATCATGCGGTGCAGCTCATCAGCTCGGATTTCTTGTTGCGTTGCATCTTCTCTCAACTCAGCTCTCGGCTTCTGCTTCCTGGCGCGAGCTTCCAGTGGCGCTTCCTCCAAAAGCAGCTCTTCCAGGTCGTAAGTGGCATCGAAATTTGTCTTTTCGCTGGACGGACAGAATATTGGTTCGTATTCTTTTCTCTCCAAAGCTTCGAAATTGATCTCGCGGAAGAAGGGGTTGTCAGTAAAAGTCTCCCACGATGCAGCACCTATCCTCAAACTCTTGTTCTTTTCCAACAGCGAGCTTATAGCGTGGAGGCACGGCATTGACACCGGTGGCGAGGTGACCGGGAAGGGCGGATCCGCCTTCACAATGGCTTGCGCCAAAGCATCGTGATGATTCGCCTCGAACGGTCGTTTGTTGTATATGCATTCGTAGAAGAGGACTCCCAGTGACCACCAATCCACTTCGGAGTAGTAGCCTTTGCCGGCGTAGACCTCAGGAGCTAGATAGGCTAACGTGCCGGACTTGCTCGTCAACGGCTTTCCAGGAGTAATGTCTGAGGCGACGTTGAAGTCTGCGAGATGGACATGGCCTTCGGAATCCAGCAGTACGTTATCCGGCTTCACATCTCGATGCACTATGCCCTGCTTGTGAATGTATCTTAGAGCACACCCGAGCTCTGCTATCCAGAAACGCACAGCTTCTTCTGTGAATGTCTTTCTAGATATGTGGAACCTGAGATCGCCACCATTCATGAGGTCCACGACGATATATCTGTAAGACGCAAAGTCAGTAGTTGCGGCAAACCGCTTCTGGCCCTCAGTGGGTCAAACTCACAAATACTCCATATCCTGGAAGCTGTAGCGCAAGTTGCATAAGAACGGATGGTTCAGGTGCTCCAGCATCCTGCGCTCGCGTATAATGTTCCGCACACTTTCTGACCGTACCACTTCATCCTTCCGTATGTACTTGAGGGCGAACGTCAAACCAGTATCCTTCCGCTCCACAATCCTGACTTTTCCAAACGCTCCTTTCCCGACCACGCGCAGTAGGCGAAAATGGTTGAGGTTCACCTCGTCGGTGAGGACGATGGGCTTGCCATTGGAGTTGCCCATTTGCAAGGGTAGGCGTGGAGGTCGACGGTAAAGACTGGGGCGACTGCGATTCTTACCACTACCTCAAAAGGATGGTGTGGTTGTCGTTGCGCGAAAGAGGTCCCAGTAATGCTACCTCCACAGCGTCATCCTCCTGCAAGCCGCTCGTGATTATTTTCCTGCAGTACTCCTCGCGGCCCCTCTGCTCAGGTGCACTTTCAGAGCAGGCGCCGGCGCTGAACTCACTACACAATTCAATCGCGATGCTGGCTGGCACGCACGAGTTGCAGAACGCCAGGCCGTTTCACCAAGAAGCTGTTGGCTGCACAGTACGTTGCACAGCAGCAGCACCCCGTCCCAGAGCGTTTCCAGGCGTTCGGTCGGGTAGGGCAAGGCTGGTTGCAGGAGCAGTAGGCCGAGACGAGGCGCGGTGCGGTGCGGTGCGGTGATGCGATGCGATGCGATGCGATGCAGTGAATAATGAATTGGCGGTTGGCGGTTGGGCGTGTCCAGATCAGCGTGGTGGACCAAGATAGCACACCTCGCTGTACTTAACGGACGCACGCACGCACGCACGCACGCACTCAGCAGAGGATTATTATTGTATTCGCAGCTGTCGACAGGACTCACAGGAGAGGGGAAGGTGGGAAGGGCTAGGGCCAGGGAAGCCAAGACAGTGCACAGAAAGTCTCGTGGGTGGTGGATTTGCAGAGGTATGTAGTGATGATCTCACAACAATAATAATAATGTCATTCACCAGCAGACCAGCAGAATAAGTTATAACAGTAGTAATAGCCACGTTATTTAGCTAGCATGGGCTCCGCTACCATGCCCAGCCTACTACTGTCTCAAGACTCACAGCTCACGCAAGTACCAAAACCAGTCATCTTACACTGTACCACAGCTGCTCATCATATGATAATCTCTCCTAGCGGGATGCTTCAATTTTCAACAAACTGCCGGCCATCTTTGCCCCCGATCCCAGTTAACTCTGCGCTTAAACAGAGCAAACACGAAAACCTCCGCACTACTACATACAATAAAAAGCAACCACAGAGCAATCCCTTCTTCACTCCTTTTCTCATCACTCCTGTTCCTCGCTTTCATACTCTCCCCATCGCCCCTCTGCCCTACCGTTTGCCACGTGGTTCATGGAAACAAGAAAGAAATGCGCAAAATGCAAGCCACCACGAACATCGTCGAATGAGCGTGACGAACCGTGCTTCCAGAACATTTCCTCAATGGGTTCTCGGAAAAAAGCCACAATCCTTCACGCGGAAGTTGGAACGTGGATCGTCGAAACAGCAATCAAATTCATGCCTACTGTACGAGACGCCCTTCAAATCCTACTCATCACGGCGGAATTCTTTTTGCCATGTGATGATTCAATTAAGCGGAGGCCGCTGTTTGTTGGTAAGATTACCTTGTTACTTTTTGCACCACGTGGGCCCCGGGAACGAGATTTCAGTTTAATGATCTGAGCATGCCGTTCTCAGGGCTCACACACCGTACGACAACTAGACCACAACAGAGACAAGCTCATCATTGGTACCTTATCATGACTACACTACTACATTCATACAGTATTACAGTCTACAGCTGGTCGTCGTCTCTGTGGAAGGGATGTTGTTCGGCTCTGATTTGTCCATGATAAGGAATGCCCCTTCCGATGGGTCACATGGCAGCTCGCATGTGGCGAGCAGCGCGAGCTACGTAGCTGCCATATCGTGAATTCTTGCCTGATTGAACCAGTCTTGTACGTATTCGGACTGGGGTGCATGTGAGTGTAGCGTGCTCTTACAAAGCAAAGCACAGGTAGAGCAGTGATGCGTGGCATGAAGCTGAGTGGTATGCTATATAGTTTGCTTCCACTCTCAGCGCCTTCGCCTCATCCAAGCAAGCCCATAAGTAGTCTCGCGTTCTCCGGATCCAATTCCCCGACGCCTTCACTTTGATGATGATATCAAGATTCGCAAAATTCCGTGATTCAACGCCATCCACAGAAGCAAGCATGTGCAGCCGCACTGAACGCCTTGCTGGCTAAATATGTGGTGGTGTGACGTGCTCTCTCTCATACTTCGTCCATGGTGCCTGCCGGTTCATCGTCATCATCGCTGTCGAAGCTACCAACACTGCTCATCTCGTCGCTATCGTTAGACTCGCCGCCTGCTTCGTCGACGCTCTCCTTGGTGGCGTATTTGGCGACATATTCTGCAGGTGTCAGCGTGAGATGTGGATCAAGAAGACCAGGCCTGTGTTCTCACCTTTCACCTTGGCATCGTAGCTTTTCGGCTCCCGCATCATGAGCGCAGCTGCCTCGCCATTCAAAGGATCCGTAGGGTTTGGATATCGGAGCAGTTGAGGAAGAAAGACTTCGAAGATGTTGACCATGTCGTACATGGGTGACCAGGTCTGGTTGATGACATCCAGGCAGACACTTCCTGATCTGCTTGCTGTCAGTCCCGTTCTGACGGTGTTGCACTCGGACATACGTACAGCTCATCAATATTGGGGTGAAATATCCTGTTGACAAAGCCTATACTCGGGCTCTTGTAGGGATACTGATCAGGGAGCTCTACGTGAATCTTCCATAGACCGCCTTCGAATGGAGCTATTGAGAGTCAGAAATTGCATTCAATGTCGGTCGCAGCTGTACCAGACTTACTTTCTGATGGGCCCTTGAAGCGAACATAGAACTCTTGCCTAGAATGAAAGTCAGCTTGTGGTCTTGGACGCTTGACGTGCCTTTAGTCGCATGGCTCTGACGAACACTGTCGAAAGAGGTCAGTCATCATGCTGCATCTAAATAATGCACAATGCGAGGAGGAAGGGATGAGCGACATACTATTGTCGTTGACCAGTGTCACCTCATAATCGCTCATGAGCATCTTCATGACCTGTTCCCAACCCTGTCAGCCTCATATTCACGCTTCTTGCTTCAGACCACAGCTTCGTACATCCGTCTCGATTCTTCGCTTCGGACTGCTCATCTTGCCGCCTTCTCCCTCCGATCTGCCGCGCGACTTCTCAACCCAGGCTCTTTAGAGCGATATGGCGTCGCTTATAGTAGATAGTGTTTGCCGAAGTGGTTGCTGCTCCAGATCTTGGGGGATCTTGAATTGGGTTCGTATGAGCGGTTGGCTCGACTTCTTTCTTTCACGGCAGATGTGTGACTCCTAGAGAGACAGTCGCGCTTGCTCGGGTGATAGGGATCACAAGATAGCGTAGCTTCCTATCCTTCCAGGTTCTTTGTCAGTGGTCATTCGTTTCAGGCTTCGTATGACGTCCAAGCTCGATTCCGAATGGGAGACTTCCAGTGCAGAAGAGCTCCGTAGGCGGTATACAGACAGGTGGTGGGTTGGCAGGTGCTGAGGAAGCGAGAGTCGTCAAAGGATGGCGCGCGATAGTGGGACGGTTTGGAGAAGACGTGACTAACTTACTGGCGACTGGAGGTGGAGCGTGACCACCCCAAACCCTGACAGCCGGCGATTGCTCAAAGCCGCGGTGGACCCTGGAAAGCTGATATATTCTAGCACATACGACACGACCTTGTTGGACAACCGATTGTGGTTACAGCGATACGCTTGAAACATGTGTCCTAAACCAAAGCTCCAAGCAAGCACATCGCAGGCGGCCAGTGTTGGTGTTTTGGTCAGCATCATCTCTTGGGCTTCTCTCCAACCAGACCTATATTGCTATAATAAGCATGGACATCAGAGCTGAAACGTAAACAGGGCATTATCATTTCACAGCAGCGTCCTCGAATTACAGCACGGTCATGCCAACAAGGTCCTGCCAGAGACTTCGCTCAACAGTGGTGCCAGAATAGTTTGAATTATGTGCAAGCTTGGCGTGACCAAGATGGTCATCGCCTCAGTGCCTCTATGGCATCGGCCTCCTTTGTGGCTGTCCGTGTCAGCACCTCTGGCGAAGTTTCTCCAATTACAACCGAGTCCTCTATTCTAATCCCCAGTCCTCTGAAATGTGACGGCCACCTTTCCTCGTTGGACACGTACACTCCGGGCTCGATCGTGATGCAATGATTCTGTCGTAAGCGTTCATTCCTGGAATGACCTGGAGCGTCATGGACGTCCAGTCCAATGTAATGCCCGACATGATGTGGAAACAGCTTTGCCATAGCATCGCCGGTGACATCGAACCCCAATGACTTCAGACCATCCCGAAGCCCATTCTCTGATATCCGATGTAGTTTGTCCAGAGTCATGTTTGCATCTTCGTGACAGAGTGCAACGCAGCTTTTCTGCACATTCAAGATCATGTTATACATGTCCCTCTGCGCGTCCGTAAAGCGGCCATTCACAGGCCATGTCCTCGTAATGTCAGTGATGTACCCACCATACTCTCCACCAGCATCAACAAGCACAACCTGACCGTCCTGCAGCAGGGCATCATTCCTCACATAATGTATACTCAACGCATTCTTCCCTCCCGCAATCACAGGCACATAAGCCTCCCCGTCGAGGCCATTACTCCTAAAACCATAGGCTAAATCCGCCCATAGCTGTTTCTCGCTCGTCGGCGTCCACTTCATAGCCTCCGTGATCACACTTCCGGAAACACTCCCCGCCCTCCTCATGCAATCCAGCTCCGCCTCACTCTTCTTCAACCTCAACTCATTAAGCACAGGCCTCAGCGGCCTAACGCTTGCAGCCTGCAACAACTTCGCCAACCCATCAACTTTAGGCTGCGAATTTCCAGCCACGAATCTACTAAACGCACCCTGTTTCTTCGCACTGCCACCAATATCCGTATACACCTCTTTCGCGATCGCCAGAATCTCAGGCATCACATGCCCAATATTCTCAATATCCCCTGCTTCATCCGCATTGAACACATCTTGTGCTGCTTGAACTCCAGATCTGGCTCCATCCCATAATTCCGATCGCTCGTCTTTCGGTCTCACGTACAGGTGAAATGTGTATTCGACATCGCTTTGTCCCTTTTCAATGACTGCTACGGCTTCCGGTTCATTGAAGCCTGTGAGGTAGAAGAAATTGGGATCTTGGTGGAATTCGTAGAAGACTGCGCCGGAGCGGAACTTTGTGTTGGCAGCGGCGAGGATGGCAACGCTGTTTCGCGGGAGTTTACGGGCTAGGGCTGCACGACGGTGGTGGTATTCTAGGGCTGAGATCCCTGGTGTGAGGTGGCCGGGTGCGATTATGTGCGGGTGTGTTTCGTGGAGTGGCTGGCCGAATTGGATTTCTGAGGCGGAGACTATTTCGAAAGGCTTTCGTGAGGATATGCTGAAGAAGGAAGGTCTGCTGCGGAATGTCGGTGATGGTCGTTGTATTGCCCGTGATCGTGGCACGAGTATCCTCTTCATTCTGGATGTCAGAGGACTGTGAAGTGAGAGAGATCGGCGGAGAAGATGTGGAGGTAATAGGGTAGAGGGATCGGCACGCGACCAAGGCTATTAAACTTTCCGTGTCTTCTGTGCACTCTCGCCTGCTTGCAATGCTGTTAAAGAAATCTACATCACATACTAGAGTACAGCATCCTAGTAATATGAATTATTCGAGTGTTCGCGTGATCTCTCACCAGATATCGGACGACCCACTTTTATCGAATGCCGCGTCGTTGCCCGTTCGGCGTTCTCACCTTGAAGGGATCCAAGCCGATCGGATGCTGTCAGCCTCCCAACACTCTGAGCTGATCAATGTTGTCTTGTCTGCTCTCGAGGCTATGCCTTCGCGCTTGTCATATTGACATCTCCGATGACTGGACGCAATAGCTCTGGCACAATTGTTCCCGCATCGCCTTTGAAAAACCAATCCCCAGGCTCCCAGCCGCCGGCCGGAGCATCATTTTCGTCCATATTGACAACGCAGACCCTTGCTCCCGTCATCCTCGCACGTGCAATGTTGCCGGCAGCTGGATACACTTTAGCTGAGGTACCAATCACCATGATCAAGTCCACATCTCCCTCGTCGAAGTATTCATTGACATTGGAGAGAACTTGAGTGGGAAGCTGTTCTCCAAACCACACAACACCAGGTCTTAGCAAGTCCTTCTTGCATCTGGGGCACTGAGGAAGGTCTTCTCGTGGGATGTCGGTAATCTTGACAGAAGCATCGCTGATATCAAGCTCCTTGCCTTTCTTGCCTTTGCCTAATGCTTTGTTTGTCGTTGGGTCGTGACCGTCATGTGGGATGTCGAGAGCAGGCACAATCGGATCAACGAAATTTTCTTCCTTGTAATCACAGACTTTGCTGTTGCACTTGACTTCGAAAAGCGTGCCGTGGAGAAGTTGTAGTTGCTCTCTTGGATGATCTGCTCGTTGACTGAGTCCATCAACATTCTGGCTGAAGTGTTGAAAGCCTGGTAGTCGACGAGCAAGCTCAGCTAGAGCATAGTGAGCAGCGTTTGGATCTGCTTGCATGGCCTTGTGGCGGCGATAGCTGTAGAATCTCCAGACTAGTGCTGGGTCCCGATTGAAGGCGCCAGGTGTGGCGAGAGAGGCAGCATCGTGTGAGCGCCAAAGACCTCCGGCGCCACGAAAGGTAGCCAGACCAGATGCTGCGGATAGTCCTGCTCCTGATAGAGCAATCACTCGCTGCGATTCTATTAGTTGTGGTCATTGTGCGGCATTCACAACTGTCCAGCGTACCTTGCACCCTCCGAGGTATTCGTGAAATTTGGCGACAGCTTTGTCGCCCTTGGCAGAGCCGTCTGACGCCATGAGTTGTCCTGTGAAGCTGTGATGGAGTCTTTGCCAGCTCAGAGAAAGAGAAATGGAAGGGAGAAGTTTGGAAGTGCTACCTGTACATGGCGGGGAGGGGAAATACATAGGCGATATATGGTGACTGCTCGTGCTCACCGTTCAGTGACACAGCGCCATTTGTCGCGTCAATGCAAACGTCTATGACCAATGCCACGAGTGCATGGAGCTACAAAGTGTGTTGACTCTTGAGCTGTCGAGGAGTCAAGTGCGACTGTGAACGGATCCGGGCCGATCCACAAGCTTGGACTCGCTTCTCGACTGCTTGACGCGACGTTCGGTTGATCTGACTTCTCTGTTTGCTACTACAGAACATTGCTATTGGTATGCTGTGCCGGCCAGGAAAGCATGCCGCCAGGCTGGAGTAGTACAACGCGATGGAGGCTGATTGGAACGAGGTGGCCAGGTTGAGGCTGCCCGGACCTGCTCCAAATGCACCACCTTCGCAGTTGACAACGCTTGCTTTCGATTCACTCCAGGAGCTGCTGTGGACCGGCAACGAATACGTAAGTCTTTGAGACCACTCTGACATTGCCTGAGGCTGCTACAAGTTTTCACCTCGTGACTACACAAATATCAGGCTCACGTCGTTCTAATCGTCCTACAGGGGCGCATTACTTCCTTCCATGGCGCCGAATTGCAACGCTATACATCATATCGTGGGCATGTCAGCACTGCACCGCGCGGCGCTCCCGGTAACGCCCACGTCCAACAGCTTTTGTTCTGTGAAAAGGGCGTTGTGTCCGTTTCTGCCAGGAGCATTCATTTATCCTCCCGGAGAGGATTGGCGCAATGGCATGTTGCACAGCCCGGCATGAGCGACTTACAGTGCATGAGCTTCACGAGCCGCGATGCTACGGAGTTGGTCGTGGCCGGTTGTCAGGCTCACATGTATCGCATTGATGTGGAAAAGGGAACGATCCTGGAGATACTAACTCCACAGACTCCGGCGATGTACAAGATGATGAAGCTCGCAGGTCACTTCATATGCGCTGCGACTGCTGATGGCGCTATTCATCTTCTCGACTCGAAGACTTTGGCTCTCGTTCACAGCTGGAAGGCCTATGCCGGCTCTGTCAACAGCATGGACGCCAGAGGCGACTATCTCTTGACCTGTGGCTGGGCCCAAATGCAATACCAAGGACTATCACTTGAACGCTTGGTCCGAGTCTACGACTTGAAAGCACAGAGACCTGCGCCACCAGTGTCATTCCCGATCGGCGCTGCTTTCGTGCGCATGCATCCTAAATTGACTTCCACGTGTATCGTCGTGTCCCAAAATGGCCTCATACATTCGGTCGACATCCAAAATCCGGACATGCCCACCATGCGCTATGTTCAGTCTTACGAAGACAAGTTCCTTGGAGTGGAACTTATGCCCTCTGGCAAGGGCTTGGCTTTGCAAGACAGTAATGACCAAGTGGTGCTCTACGGGTCACCTTCTAAGTTACATTTCACTGAGTATAGCACACCGACAGAGTTCGCCGATCCGATGGACAGCCACAAATCACTGGATTGGTCAGATCATGTACCCTTCAACACTATTGGAATGCCGTACTATCGCGAAGCCCTCCTATCCAGCTGGCCTAACAGTCTACTGCACCAGGTGGGTATGCCACCTCCCCGCATCGAGATGGACGGGTCTTTTCGCCCATTTGAGTACGGCAGAGTTGGCTTGAATTCGAAGACGGGTCGCCGATATGAGGCGCCCGACATCAAGGCTCAGCAGAAGAGCGCAGATATCATGGTCGGTCCCAAGTTCCTGAGTGAAAAGCCGAGAGATGAAGGCGCAAATGGCGATGCTGGTCGACGCATGAGTGAAGACCTTCTCAACGCTATGACCAAAATGAAGCTTGAAGGTAAAGCGGCCACGGATACAAGATTGCTTTACCGAGTAGTCGAGATTAAATACAGCCGATTTGGGGTTGAGGATTTCGACTTCCGCTACTTCAATAAGACGAATTTTGCTGGGCTGGAAACGCATATCGTCAACTCTTACGCCAATCCTCTTTTGCAGATTCTTCGCTTCACCAACACGGCCCGAAATCTGGCGCTTTCGCATACCGCCCGAGACTGCAGCTCAGAAGATTGCTTGTTCTGCGAGCTCGGGTTCTTGATTGACATGCTCGAGAAAGCACAAGGGCTGAATTGCCAGGCAACAAACTTTCTGAAGTCTCTCAGCAGACAACCGGATGCTCAGGCACAAAATGTGCTGGAATCGACTGCGTCAAAGGCCTCGTTGACTACTATGGTGCAGAATTTGAACCGGTACCTACTGCAGAAATTGGAGGACAACTTCAAGTTTGCCGCGCCTTCCCACTTGAATCACTTCCACTATGCTTTCGGCACGACTGGTCTCGATTTCACACGCTGTGCACACTGCAGCTATGAGAGCAGGAACGATAGAGTGTGGTTCACACATGACCTCGTATATCCACCAAGAAATGCAAAGCACCGCGGCTCGAGCAACATGCGCACGTTCTTCTCGCAGGTACTTAAGGCGTCCATCGAGAGACAGAATTCGCATCGGGGCTGGTGCTTGAGATGTAATGGGTATAAGGCCATGACCTCTCATCGTGCCATACATGCGCTTCCGGCAGTGCTGATGCTAAATGCGGCAGTCACGACTCCTGACGCCAAACAGCTTTGGGACACGCCCGGCTTTCTGCCCAGGGAAATCGGAGTGATTGTGAACAACGGCAGGTTCTTCTGCTATGAGGGGCAAGACTTGCAGCTCCATCTGCAAAGAGGGCAGTATAGTATCACAGTCTACCAACTGGTGGGAGTCATCAATGATGTAAAGCCGGAAGAAACAGAAAACCCTCATCTTGTGGCCTCCATTGACGTTGGCTTGGCGGATTCCGATCCCGCTCAAAGTGGCAATTGGCATCTGTTCAACGACTTCTTGGTCCACAAGCTGCCGACCGATGAGGCATTACGATTCAATTCACAATGGAAGCTTCCTTCCGTCATTACATATCAGATCAAGCTGATGTCTCATAAGATCGACAACAGCTGGAAGCACGAGATGGACACCAGTATATTATACGACAGCCCGACACAACCCGCGCTCTCTCCAGACTACTGCTTCCGAGCACTATCTGACGATGATTCACTACCGAATGAGAGCTCTCACGTTGCCATCGATGCCGAGTTCGTGCGTCTGCTACGGGAAGAGATCGACGTCGGTGCTGATGGAACACGAACGATGACAAGACCTGCGCGACTGGGACTGGCAAGAGTGTCGGTTCTGCGAGGTGATGGCATCGACCAAGAATTGCCATTCATTGACGACTACATCGCGGTTGATGAGCCGATCGATGACTATTTGACACAATACTCAGGTCTACGTACAGGCGACTTGAACCCTGAAACAACACAATTCCAGCTCGTCAGCTTGAAGCAGACCTACAAGAAGCTCTGGATACTTCTGAACTTGGGCTGTAAATTCATCGGCCACGGCTTGTCATCAGATTTCCGGTAATGTCAAACCACTTTTTGCCAGTATCAAAGCTTACTTGACATCGGTTTAGCACAATCAACATCCATGTTCCTGAGTCCCAGGTCATCGACACCCAAGACCTCTTCTCACTCAAATCACGCACTCGACGAAAACTCTCTTTACGGTTCCTGGCATGGGTGATACTGAAAGCCGACATCCAAGCCAATTCAGATATGGGGCATGACAGCATCGAAGATGCGCGGACAGCGTTGAGACTCTGGCGGAAATATCTTGAGTATGACAGTGCCGGAGTTCTGGAGCAAATGATGGATGAGATTTACAACAAAGGGAGAAGTATGGATTTTAAGCCGCCAAGTGATCGGAAACAGCCTGATACACCTACGGCTAGCGCGCCGGGAACGCCGTCCAGGGTGGCAGTGCGGATGGCAACGCCTGCGCGGAGCGACTTTGGAAGTCCACAGAAGCGAATGAGCTGAGGAAGGAGGAGGAATGGCAGTACAGCAACAGTTCGTTCGAAGGTCGTGAGGAACAACAACGAATTCGACTGCTACGGGGAGGCATCAGCAGCGACAGCAGGTCGCAAGATTCAGACACAGACCAGAGAGGTCCTCATCTATACCTGACGGCATTTGTATCAAATCAGACTAGAGAAGTCGTCAGTCCCACGTAGCGATGTCTCAACCGTCCACTCACTCACTCGCCTCGATAATCTCACATAACCTCAATATCCTTTCGGCGGATACAACAACCTGCCTTCCATGCCCCCATCAACCTGCAAATTCACACCAGACAAATGTCCACTCAAAGTCTGACTTGCCATGACAGCGATCTGATTCGCAACATCGATTGGTTTCCCAACTTTCTGCAACGGAGTCGTCGACAAAGCCCTCTCAACAAAAGCCTTATCCTCCAAAACTTCTTCAACGAGCGGTGTCGCCACCCATCCAGGATTCACACTATTTACCCGACCCTTCGGAGCAATATGCACAATCTCGTTCTTGAGCGTTGGCGTCAAACCGTACATCAAGGCGGATTTAGACGATGCGTAGTCGCCGTGCGAGGCCTCGCCGAATTTCCCCGCCGTGGAACCAACTGTCGTGTATATATCAGCTATGAATCAGACGGAGTGTGTAAAAATTGGGATGGGGTCCTATACCGAAGATAATATTCGCTTTATCCTTCACCTCATCCCCAGCACTTCTCAGCGCCTTGAGGTATTCTTTACAAAGCAGAAAAGGTCCGGTCAAGTCGACGTCGATTGTATTCTTCCATTGAGAAAGTTGCATGTCGGCAATATGTCTGGCAAGGAAAAGGAACCTCAGCCCACTTGACTTCCCTTTCCTTTCCTGTCAAAATACTTACGCATCTCTCTCCGTCCAAACCCCATGATTAACAACCAAAACACCCACAGCCCCACCATTCTTCTCCGCAGCCTCGACAAAAACCCTCTGGACCGCTTCTTCGCTTCGCACGTCTGCTTGTACGGGAACAAGGTTCCCAGAAAGCTCAGCGAGGTCCCCGATTTTCGAATTATAGTGTGCCGTCACTCGAGCTCCGAGTTGAAGGAAGATTTTTGTTGTTTCGAGACCTATGCCGCCTGCTGCGCCACTGGGATGGGATTATTAGGAGCAAGTTGGTGGTTGGGTAATGTATACGTACGTGATTAGGACGTGGACGTCCTTGAGGCCGAAGTCTAGGGACATGGTTGGGGGGAATTGATGTTGTTGCTGAAGATGGATAAATGGCATTGGAGTGTCTCCGCTTCGCTCTTTTCTTCAAAGGCGGGGCTGTGCCTGGTCGGTTCAACCGTATATTGTGCTATACGCAAGAGCTGTACAGCAGAATCCGGATCGTGTAACGTCGCCCTATATACGCATTTCAGCTTTGTTGTAGGGGATAGGTAGAAATAATGATTGACGTGATGTTGTGGTTGCCAGTTGCCAGAATTTCATTCTTTCTCAGCAGTATCGATTATTTGTACTCTCTATTGCTGGAACTGCGCATGATTGCCCTGACTTTCCGTGCTCTCCAAGCTGTCTGCGTATTTCCATCGTCATTGGGCCGAAGACTCCATCTGCTCTGCCCAAGACCCTCCAGAAGGCCCACTTGCATCTGGCAATGTCTTTGATTGATCTTGCTTCGTGTCAGCCTTGGTAGATGCTAGCAATGCAGGGAACTCTTCCAGTCGAGGAGCGTGCTGTTCCTGTAGTCGTCCTCCTCTCCCACCTCTTCCACTACCACTCCCTCTCCCTCTCCCACCGCCCCTCGGTTCTTGATACAGATACTCCCTGCCATCACTATAATCCTCACGATCACCAGCAAACCCTCCCTTCTTATCAAATCTTCCTCCCTTCCCAAAATCATCCTCGCGCTTCTCTGCATCCCATTCACGACCCTCCATAGCCTTGAGTTTTCGTTGTCGATTCTTCTCCCTCTCACCCATCATCTGCTGTCGATCTCTTCTCTCCTCTTTCTTGCGTTGCTCAGCCATCTGCTTCGCTTGTTGTTCTCGCTCAGCGAATGAGGCTGCATCGGCTTCGGCACGGGCATGAGCAGCTGTCAATGAGGCATTCTTGATCTGAATATGAGCCATCTTCTCTGCCAGTTCCTCCTCAGTCAGCTTTGGTTTTCGAAGCCCACCGGCTGCTGATCTGTCGCCGCGAACAGCGTGTGGTGTCTCCTTGCGTGGTCCACTAGGTGCATTCTCGGGAGGAGTACTCTGCGGTGTACTCTGGGGTTGTGACGGTTGTTGGGGACGTGAATTGCGTGAATTGTGAGGTTGTCTGCCCGAGCCCGTCGTCTCATGCCTTTCTGTTGTGTCTCTGGCTTCATTTCCGTTCTTGCCTCGGCCACGACCTCTTCCACGACCTCTTGCTGAATCAGGAGCCAAACGAGGTTGTTGCGGACGCGTAGATTCGATAAATGTTTGAGGTAGCACTACAGGTTGGGCAGCTGGAGTAAAGTCTTCGCTGAATAGGTCGTCGTCGGAACGTATTCGCATGGACTCCTCTGGCGGAACGACTTCGCTGAAGAGATCATCTTCCTGTGGGCCAGTCTGGCTGAATTGATCGACTGAGGAAGCATCGGGCGGTGCTCCTGTGGTTCCTGGCTTGAATGTAGAGGCTGCACCGGAGAGGTCTGACGCTGTGGGTTGAGTTGTGCGAAAGATCGGAAGGTCTCTTGCCTGATCAGGATCTTCAGGCGCCTTGGCCCATATTGAGTTATTCATGCCGGTTGACTATACAGTATGACTTTATGCAAGTATTACTCATTCAATGCACGATATTTTGACAGTAGAATCAATAGTAGTGGATAAGAACTGCAAGGAGAGGTCCAATTTGAAGAGGCGGGTACGAGCTGGGATATGACTATGCAGTAGAACTAAATGCTAAGGACCTGCCTCATGGCTTCCACAAGAAGCGTGCTGTACTATTTTGCAATACGGAGTACAGCTGTGGTATCTTGAGCTGATCGCTCAGGCGCAGAGTAGTTGACGCTTCATGCCCATGGGGTTGCATAGAAGAACATTGAATCAAATTGTGGCGCAGCTAAAGTGGCGTTTGCTCGTTGCTTGCGCTCTTGCGTCATGGCAGACACAAAGACCACAAGATCTTGTTCTCATCGTAGAACCTCCACTTCTGCTACGATTCTTCTCACAGCAACAATCCAACATGTCGAAACAGTCTTCGTCAACCTTTCAAAGTTCCAGCTTCAGCTACTCAAGCTCAAGCTCAAGCAGCACCTCTGATGGTGTCACTACCGGTACGCGCTCAGCGCAACACGTCTATACCGATCCGGAAGGCAACACGACTGTCAAGACAGCCAACCAGAATATGGGTGAACCAATGATCCAAGATACTCGTCACTTTGACTCCAATGGACGGGAAAGAGTCGGTGCTTTGGGGAGCTCTGGAGCATCTACAAGTCGCAGGATCGAAGACGTCAGCGATGAAGACCAGGCCAAGAGAGATAGAGAGTACGAAGAGCGTATGGAGGATGAGTGAGTGTAGCCTGAGCCGGATCGTAATTCTCCATGCTGACATTGATCAGGTACGCCAAGCGTGAAGGTGGTGCGTGAGCAGAGCAGAGGTTGCCAAATCAGTGCGACCATTGGACACCGATGAGTGGTTCCTGTGGTGTGACAGGAGGATGTATTGCTGTACGGTAGCGCAGGATCGCAACTCTAGCTAGCAACCTCATTTTTGTCCTTGAAGTCCAGCAAGTAAGGGTCCTTGTAAAGCTTTGCGTAGGCTGATCTGATCAGACTGTTCCCAGCGACATTGATGTCTGTCTTAATGTCGTCGATCAGGCTTTGCATATCCACATAGTCAAGCTCAGGGCGGATGAACCCAAGTATGGAAACGTTCATATGGCTGCCATAAAAGTCCTTCTCGAAGTGATGCATGATGTGGACTTCGACACTGCGCACAGTATTCTTGTAGAACGGATTCCAACCAATCGACATGACCATGGGATATACGGCGCCCTTGTCGTTCTCGCCATCCCCATCCTTTCTACTTTGCTCTAATATCACAGCATTAAGGCTCTTGTACGTCTCCTCAGCCGCAAGATTGTATTTCGTATCAGTGCCGGGCGTGTGCTGCGTGGTGACCTGAGAAGGCGAGAGGCCGGCCCAACCAAAGTAAACACCAGACTCTACATCTTCGTGTCCACCGACGGAAAGCCCGGAGAGAGGGATATTGGCAGTTGGTATACCGAGCTATGGGGAGCGCAACGTCAGCTTCAAAGTGCAGAATAGATGAAACAAAGGAGCGCGTGCTGCTGCGCGGCGGCAGGATATTGGTATGACGGCGGCAAGGTGCAGATGACACGCTGACTGACTGCTGCACCAAATGCTCCCAGGATGACGGCTACACGGTGCTGGAAAGCACCTGCGCATAGCCTGTGAGACCAACGTGACAAACACGCGCTGGCATCCAGGTCCCAGCGGTAGGGCGCAGCATGACAGCGGCTGATAGTTCGAACACCAGCCAAACCTCCTGCGAACACCCTTGCGCTATAGTGTTGTGATATGGAAGGGTCGGTACTCACATCTTTGCTGCCACGTCCAAATCCTTTGATTACTTTGCCGTCGAGCTTCAAGGGGAATGGAGGTTCTGGTCCGCTTTCAGGGCCGGCGACTGTTGGGCGAGGGCCGGTCGGACGCATCGCGACTGTCGAGCTGACGAGGGAGGGAGGGTGGTGTATCGTTGCATTTCTGCAAAATGATTCATTACATCTTCGATAGTCGAAGTGAGCTGCACCGAGCTCGGTCACTCGATTGCACGTGATAGACACATTGGAAACACAACATCACAAGATTCTGTATTATTAAGGAGCTCTCTCGTGACAACGTATATGTGTCTTGCTGACTCTAATATTAAGACGCTCGCCATGCACTGCGTATCGTGCAGCATGCAGTCATCAATGCCGTTAATAAACCTCTCTGGACTCCGTGATTCAGGTCGCCGCCTTGGTGCAACCGTTCCAGCCGGTAGTCAATATGCATTTATAGTGGTCAACGACCACACACCTTCGTAAAATCAATCGCATGTACCACAAGCACGCTCATATGACAGGGAGGAACTATCAGGTGTCAGTCTCGCGTATCTCGGCAAGTGGCGGGAATAATCAGCAAACTTACATTGATGACAATCAGCATAGGAATGTCGAAGACATCGCGTTTCACGGTCCAGCACATTTGACATTCCACACGGCCATCGCGCTCTCCAAGTGCGTGCATGCCGGCTTCGCCTCTGATCAATGGGCCGGACTTGTGGTCTCCATGTTTCTTGACGCGTTGGCCATCATCGGTGGCGTGGTCGCTAGGTCCCCAACCAGGGTCTTCCTTGGTGCGGTACTTGAGCAGTGAGCATGGTGCCTCCATGATGGAGGTCCGAGATGTGCCGAATGCCAGTTCCGAAAAGTCTTCGTAAAACTGCACCACGCTGTCCTCGTCCATGAGCTCAGCCAAGAACAAGGGTTGGGGTCGTCCTGGATCCGCCTCGATATTAGGTACCCTGGGTGTTACCGCTCCTCTAGAGCTAGCACCTGTCTGCGTGCCAGAGGAAGATCCGCCAGTGTTGACGTTCAAGTTGGGTTCCTTTCCAAGCAGAACATCTCGTCTCCAGCCAGTGACGAGACAGAACTCCTTGCTAACCGCTGCAAGTTCGCCCGTCCTTCGACAGATGACGGTGGGAGTGCCGTAGTGATTGACAAAAGTTTCGTATTCGCAAAGTGTTCGTTGGAAGCATTTCTCCATGAATATTAGATCGTCGTGGTTGAGGTGCTGATTGCATGAGATGAAGGAAGGTCGAATCATGCCCAACGCTTTGGCAATGCGCAAGACCTTCTTCTGTGGAAAGCGCTTTTGTAAGAGAGCCGTGAGTGCGTGAAATCCCTGGGTATATGAATATGGTTCTGTAACAGATGTGTAGACCTCCGAAGTATTACGCCGCCGTTTTCGATCCATTTCGATATGAGCGTCACCAGGAAAAGGCGGTTGCTTCCGCGTAAACTGTGCCTGGGAAAGGCTCTGGCGCAGCAACTGGTCAGACTGGTTGTTCTGATCTGGTTGGGCAAATTGTGTCTCTGGGGACTGGGTTGTGGATTGATAACCCGTGAAATCTTGACTTTGTGAATGTGGACTCGCACCTGTGATCGACGAAGCTTGTTCGCCGATAGCATAAGCCTCTAAGCCATTGTTCTGGTTCCCCCAGATATTGGTCGTGCTGCTTTGCCCCGAGCCTGCTGCGTTTGGAGCATTTTGCCATGACGGAAAGCCTTGACTGTAGCCGCCGCCGAAGCCTGTGTAGTGTGATGCGTCATACGATACGCTGCCTTGGTTTGAGTGGCCGCCCATTTGATTCATTGAATCCAAGTCCGGTGTGTTGACGGCGCCCGAGGAAATATGACCCAGCATACCAAACTCAAGCGCACCATAGTGGTTGCCAAAGTTGAGGTCTGATATGTTGAAGTTGAACAGCGACGGGTCGTTGGCGTCAAAATAGGTCGTGTCAAACGATTGACCAGCCGTTCCTATCGACGGAGTCTGATCAAGGTTGCTGTTGAGTTCCTGGTTGGGAGATACCTGCTGGCTTGGCGTTGATTGGTATTGTGTTGGGGTCTCGACGGTCTGAGCTGAGCTGAAGTCGGGCACCATACTGGCGCTGTCCATCATTGGCGGACCCATGGAGCCCTGCTGTTGAGAGTGTGTATATCGAGGGAATGCAGCAGGCGCGGTCTGCGGGAAATATGCTCCAGACTGACTTGCGGGCAATGCATGGGAACTGACGTTGGGTACAGCCGTCAAGCTTTGTGATCCATTCATGGCATAGTTGTTGGCGGCGTAACCGGGTACCAGCGCCTCTGGGGGAGCATCATGGAGATACTTGGCCTTCTTGCGCACACCGTCATGGCATTGGTCCTGGAGGCCGCGCTTGATGCATCGTAGACACGGACGTTCATCACCTGGTTGTTGTCAGCTGGATGTCGTCCATATTGATCGACCCCTGGTTGGGGCTCGCTCGCCAATCTGGCAGACTTACCGCATGTGAGATGGGCTCGTTGACAGGCGAAGCAGGCTCGTCTCGCCTTCTTTCGTCTCGGGCGCGAAGGGTCCTTTGCATTGCTTTTGGCCGTCTGGCTGGAGTTGGCACTGGCATTGCCATTGCCATTGCCATTGCTTGCTTGGGCGTTGGGTGATTTCTCCTCAGTCGAGGCACGCTCTTGCTTGGTTTCTTCTGCCATACTGCCGGAAGGGTCTTGCTCAGCGCCAGGTTCTGGAGAAGGGGACGCATCTTCGGCGTCGGGCGACATATTAACTCTCCCGCACTTCGACAGCCAGCACGAGGGCGGCTAGGATGGGCGTGGATACGCAGGTTGCGCACAGGCCTCGTGCAGAGCTCGCGACCCACGTTGCTGCTGTGCGTATCCGTCGGTGTTGGCTCGAAAGGGCAGAACCGCCACACTGGACAAGGACGGATCACGCGTGCGCGAAGATTACGCTGTGCTCGCGGGCACGGCTTGTACGACGCTCCAACTCCACTCCTGCAAATAAAGTGTGCGCGGTCGAGCCCGAGACAGCTCTTGCAGTTGTTGCCAAACGTAGTGTCGGCCTATGTCACAACCTCACACACTCCTTGGTGAGTGCCCCGTCTCACAGCGCTCGCGAATGGCGGCGGCGCGGTGTCACGCCCGTTGCCAATGAACAGCAGGCCAAGCACGCATGCGGCGGATCAGTCCGGCACGAGGGAATGGGACGCTGCTGCTGTGATCAGTCGCAAAGGCGTGTGCGATTGGCAGCGCATCAGGCCCGAGGGAGCGTGTTCGTTGGGTGTTGTGTAACTTCGCTTCTATTCACGCGGCCATTCCAGAGCGCTCAGCGCGCAGAGCAACGGCGTGTGCGATGTGACCATGTCCCAGCGCGCGGGACCTGAGGCAGTGAGGCCACGAGGCGATCAAGATTAGGTGCTGCTGGCCTGCCCGCCCTGCCCTGTCCGTACTCTAGTGGCCTGCCCTGTCTTCTCTTACTGCTGTAGCACGCACAGTATCTTGCTCTTGTCGCGGATTGAGACAAGCCGGTATGGGCTCTATCGGAGGGAGTCGTGGTGATCTGCAGCAGTAATATACGGCGCTGCACTGCACTGTACCTGATCCCAGCGCATGCTCGACGTGCACGCTGTAGTATGATAGTTCTAGCTCAGGCAAAAGGTGGAGTCAGCTGTTGCTGCAGGTCAAGGTTCCCTCCCGCCGCATCGAAATGCCAAGCGCCGTCCACCGTCTAGTTCTATCACGTATCTACTATCTTCTATCGATACCGTCCCTGCGCGGAAGTCGTCTCCTTCGAGCCGCGCGCAGACGTAAACTGCCTGTCACCGCCTTTCTGGGGCCGAGCACGGCGGTAACTAGAACTACGCAAGCGGCAAGCGGCAAGCGCCCACGCGCCGAGGCAAGATCTCTGCGCGTGTTGCTCAGCGTGTCACGTGGCGGCCTGCACAGCAGCATCGATCCCAATCTCCATGTTCTACAATGTTGCCGCACAATACGAGCCATGTGCTATCTACAGGCTACAGCCACGAGTCTCCTGCGTGTCTCTGGAGTGCTGGGAACCAAGCGTGAATGCACTGCGGTGGAGCCTCTGGACTGCTGGGACGCTGACATGCAGTACCACCACTCCTATCCGCTCTTTCGCTATTTGTAGTATCGACCTGCGATGCGCACCCATCTACGATTTCCTGATCCGCCTACCTTGCCAGCGCAAAGCGCGAACGGCCCCTGTACTTCTTCCCATAGTAGAAAAATAGGACGGCTTCAAACGTCAGTACCAGTGCTGAATCCATGGCGCTGGAGAGTCGTCGACACTTACGGAACGGCGTCATCGCCACGGCAAGAAAGCTACTTCGCCCATGCCCCATTAGTTAGCACTCGTTCGTTTAGTCATCTGTCGAACATGCGTGCCATGCTCACCCAAGGAGCGTCGTTGCCCACTGGTACCCGAGTCCTGTTTGCAAATCAGTTGACCGCTCTTTTGACGAAATGCCCGGAATGGCAACTTGCCTTCAAACATTTGCACTCCGAACAATGGCCAGCCTATTGCAGCACGTCAGTCAGGCACACGCACGCCCTGCATCTGGTTTAAGCAGGAACAAGACTGCCATATGCAACCAGCCCTTGCTCCCACAATAGTGACTTACCTGCGGCAAAACTTGACCTTGCGAACGAGTTGGCCGCCAAAGCAGACGCGGCGTAGAGAGGATAGCTGGCGTCTGTGAGTCAAGGGCACACAGATCGCCTTCAGCAGTGCCTTGCCGCTTGGCGGTGAACTTACGCTTCAACCAGGAATGTGAAAATGCCACTGAAGCAGCTACAGTAGCATCGCCCATTAGCAAGCTTCTCCAAGAAACCCTGCGAGAATCATCTCAACCACTTACAAAATGTTGCCTAGCCCAAAGAAGATGGAAAAGACGATCGGCACTGTGCGTGTTCCTCAGCATATGCAAGAATCTTATCGATCGCGCGCAGCGAACAGACGCACCTATCCAATGCACCAAGGAAAATGTCCTGCATAGCAACAATTAGGAACTGGCCGCGTGTACATACGAGCGCGCGAAGGCGGAGCAATCTACGTACGTCCAACCAAAGCCTGGCGAAAGCACGTGTTAGTCCTGCCATGCGATATGTTGTACCCCACGTGAACCTACCGAACAAGCTGACCGGAACAATCAAGGCACCTCTGTGATGATGAAACTGCATGTCAGCAATATGTGTCTCGTATCCAGTCAGTAGTAGTGAGCGAGCACTGGACACTTACAGAATTGTGGGAGGTAACCGAAACTCGGGCTCGCTGACGCCGTTGTTGTTCTCCACGAGGCGAATGTAATTTTTCCGCCATAATGGATCGCACGAGACACCTGCCAGCATGCCGACGAAGATGCCTGCTTTTGTTCAGTTACATTGACCTCGTAATAGGTATTGAATTGATTCGGTGGCTCATACCAAGAAATGTCAATCCTGTCTGCCCTGATGGTGGTGGTGGTGTGTGTCAGCTGTCAATTCTCGCAATACGGTAGCTTCTGGCACAGATCTTCGCCGTACATTCATTGAAACCGTGATTGTTTTGGAACACGACTGCGAATGCCTGCATCATCGTCAGCATTAGACGCTCTTTCCAGCACGATGATGCAAACATAAGGTACCCCAAAGAACCTGAAACGCAGCAGACCAAGATGTCAGCACGTGGCAATCAAAAAAAAAACAGTCCTCCGGGTCTTCGAACGCACAGGTAGAGAATACCTGCTTTGCGTTAGTCTACGAGATGTCATTATTGTCGCTCATGCAGGGACGTCCATACCGAGCAGTATCGCCGACAACAGACACAGATTTAGACACATCTGTTCGAAGAATAGTAATTGGAATGGACGGATGCAAGACCAGAGAACAGTTCTAAGAACAGATCTGTTCATGATTTCGATGGGAGCTTTCCACTGGTTTTTTTCGTCTGGTCAGTTCGTATACTTCTTGTTGAGGAAGATGCATGAGCTGGTGACTTACCCGCTGGTCTCCCGTTTCTTGACGAAGTGCGATGGCCTTTCTCCGAAGGAGGACTGGAGCGTCTGGATGATGGGAGAGGGGGATTAGCAAACGCCAGTCTTCGAAATCGTGGAGCACGATGTGAACTCACAAGTCTCGGGAACGAAGGTGACGAGCAAGAGCCATTGGACACCGGCCCATATGATTAGGACATACTACGCGAGGATCAGCCGACTATGTTACTGGGTGTAATGTACACGATATAGCAACAGAATGTTCCGCCATTCGTCTGGATCTCTGCTCGCTGCTTCGCAGACAGAAGCGTCAAAGACCGCAATCAAAGCAGAGTGCCCATCTCTTCTCATGCGAGCCATGAGCTTTACGAAGTTATTCGTGATATCGACTGCAACAAACCCCAGCTCTTTGGCCTTCAACTCTTTTAGTGGACGTAGCGACAACATTCCTCGGCAAGCGACCGTCAACGTCGAAGCGCTGTCCAAGCACGCCAGTTTTGCATAATTCATTCGAGTGACATTCTTTTCATCGATGCCGAAAGGGAAGTACCGACTCGCTCTATGCATTAAGGCCAACAGCGAAGACGGTCGCTACGAAAGAGAAGATGGTAAACTTACAAAAGTCCAACGCCAATCAGTATACTGATTGATAAAACCTGTTGATATCTCAGTCAGCAATACGCACAAGGATACAAACCCTCATCGAAAAGGTCCCGAGAAGCCATTACTGACCTCCCATCACAGGACCTGCACCACCGAAAGCCATTAGCAAACCACTCCACACATCTCTCACGCAAAATTCCTACTCACCCAACTCCGGCCCAACAAATGGACTAGCGGTGTAAACCATCATCGGCGCACTCAGTTGATCTTTACGAAACATATCCCCCACCGTACCTCCAGCAACACTCAAGAACGCAGAACCCGCGAGGCCATCGAAGAAGCGAACGAAAAGCATACAAGTGATGTTATTCGCAACAGCACAAGGGACAAGCCTACACATATCGATCAGCAAAGAAAACTCCAAAAAAAGCAGGATCACTCGCTCCACTCACCAAACCAAATACATCCCAAAAGCACAAATATAAACAATCCTCCTCCCATAAAACTCACTCAACGGACTCAAAAACATCGGTCCCAGACCTAACCCGCATACGAATGTCGTTAGACCTAACGTTGCGACTTCTCGACTAACATGAAACTCCCTTTCCAACTGCCTATATGTGCTCGTATACATTGCACTTGCGCAGGTGACGCAGAGGGATGATGCGGAGATGATGAAGACGACGAGCCATTTCCGTGATGTTGGAAGGCTTCTGGGATTGTAAGGGTCATCTTCGCCTGAGAAGGAGACTTCGTAGGCGTCGAGGTCTTTGGAGTGATCGTTTTGTTCGACTGGGGAGTCTGGGTCGGGTTGATCGATTGTGTAGCCGTCTTGGAGGTGGTAGGAGCGTTGAGATCGAGCGGAGGAACGGGAACGGGAGGATTGAAGGCGAGGAGCGGGGAGGTGGTGTTTGTTTGAATTTGTGCTTTGTTGGGGGTTTTGTCGTGTGATGCTTCGTGGATCTCGTTCGTCTTCGTCTAGGGATTCCGTGTCTTCTTGACGTTCTTCTACTTCTTCTTTGGTCCTGCTCTCTTGACTTGTGGGAGATATCTGCTGCTCTTTCTCTAATGTGTGTTTCTCATAGTCCACATCTACTGGGACTTTTTCTGATGCCATTGTGTCTTCGTCCGAGAGCTCGCCCCGCAGTTGTCGGCTATCGTAAGCGGATGGAAGATTTCGAGGAATGTTGACTATGCGATTCTACGCGCAACAGGCATTGCAAAGGCAATAGAGATATTGTATGGAAGAGTAGTGAAAGAGAGATTGAATTGATCGACGCGTCAAAGATGTTCTTGATTGGAAATGCGGAATAAGAGCTCTCCACCAAACCTACCATGACTGCAAATCTGTCTACCGGTACCACTTGAGCATACGTCACAGAGAGCACATTGTACGCTAGTTCGCTAGTGCGGTTGAGGTGCAGACAAAATCCGATGCAAAAGCCGAAACGACTTTCTCCAGTGCGACAGGCAGCCGCACGTCCTGATCGGCTTCAGCGCTCGAGATTGAAACCAGTCGAACATGATATAGGGCGCGAGCGCTCTTGGTCGATGAGAAAGTGCATCTTCAATGTCCGCAGAATCGGCCTCGCTCATCATGGCATCATCGAGTGCGAGTAACGGCCAGCCAGCCTGAGCTGGTCTAGGCCGATAGCGATAGGCGAACACTCAGCCAGGGCAATCCATACTGCCTTGCCTCGCTGGCCCAGTCTGTGGGGGTGACTCCAATATGTTCTCTACTGGATTGAATGCATGCAGCGTTGGCCTTCAAATCACACCGCAAGTCCATCGACAAGATGAGTGATGAGGTGACCAGACCTCGAGAGGTCACTTATGGTCACAACTTTCGCCGACACAAATCTTGGGCGATGCTGATCCATACCTGCTTGTTCTGAGAATGCTCTCCTCGAAGCCTACTCATTCCATTTGTATTGGTAGGCAAACCATGGTCTGCTCACGAAATATGTGCCTGCAGACCTCGATTGCCCACAGCCATGGCTCGTTGCAGCTCGCGCTCTTCCTCACGAAGATTGCGCTTCGCTCGAGCCTCATCTTTCTGGCTTCGTTGTCGCTCTTCTTCGACCTTACGCTCCCGCTCTGCCATGGCTTTTTCGCGACGCTTTCGCTCTTCCCGCTTTCTTTCGTCTTCTGCCCGTTGCTCATCACTCCTGTCACCATCGTCAGGTGCAGGAGCCAGCTTTTTGACGAACGATTCGATGAGAGGGTCGCGGACGGCTGGCGGAAGACTGATAAAATGAAGGTGCGAGAGCAGTTGCTGCGGCAGGGAGTCAAGCCGTGTATCCCGGTTCAAGGCCTTCAAGGGCAAGCTCTTCAAAAGCACTTGCAGGTCAGCCTTGCGTGTGCTTTCGGGCAGCTTTAGCCTGCTGATGTGGTCGCGATAGAGCTTTTCTCGATCTTTATCGCTGAGCTTGCGGTCGTTCATTTCTCCTTCGCGCTTGTACTTGCGCTTGAACTCTGGCCAGTATAGCTTTGAGGTCGCCTTTTCTTGTAGGAAGGCCAAGTATGGAATTTTTGGGTCGAGCTTCTCCATAGCTGCCCTTTCAGCTTTCAGCTCCGCTGCCCTGTCTCTGGCCCACGCATCGAACACTTCTCGTCGTGCTTTCATATTTGGCAACACAGTGTAGCGATCGTCGTTTAGAATGCTGGTCTCGGACTCGTCCGAAATGATCTTCTCCCAAGGTGTGAAAGGAGTGATCTGGTAGTCGTATAGCAGGTCTCGGAATAAGTTAACAGCATCCTCATCGCTAAGGTCAAGACCTTCAGCGCCCTCCTCCCAGCCAGCTTCAGGTTCTTCGCCATACTCGCCTGGATCAAGTCCGTACTCTTGACCCATTTGTGCCAGCTGCCACTCGATATCATCTTCGCCAAATTCGACTGGCGCGTCCTTTGGTGGCTCGTCGTTTTGTCCTGGTTGCGGTTCTTTTTCTGTAGATTGCTGCGGCTCTTCTTCGTTGCCTTCTTCGCCTTCAGAATCCGTCACTTCAATGACTTCATACTCACTATCACTTTCCAGATCATGGCCTTGAGGCTGCAATGGCTGAACTGCTTTGGCTGCAGACTTTGCATCCTCTTCCTCGGCATGTTCGGCTTGTGCTGCCAGCTCGGCCATGATGGCTTCTTCATCTTCCCGCTGAAGACTCTCGCTCCTCCTCCGGCGACTTCTTCCTTCCTGGTCTGCAGCATCGTTCACCTCAGCGGCCTTAGTCTGCTGCCGCATCTGCTTGAGCTGCTCCTCTGCCCACTTGGCATTGTCGCTCTTTTCCTTTTGCTCCTTCTCCCACCTCTCGAACTCTCGTACAGCAGGCCAGACATGATCCGGGATGCGCCAGAAGCTCTCCTTGGTCTGGGTATTGTGCACAAAGCGCCTACGAAATTTTGTCTTCACTAGAATCCATGGTTCATGGCCAGGTAGAGTATGCTTGGACTTTGGCTTGTCCTTTTCGTTGCGAGGATCATATAGTCGCCGTCTTTGCTGCTGAGCTTTGGGCTCTCGGGGCGGCCTGAAGGGTGTGTACTGGTCCTCTGTGCTGCCACTTGCTGCTTGCCAAGTCTCATCTGCCTCATCTTCGCCGCCAAGAGGCACAAAGTCGTCGTTGGCAGCAAGCGTTGGCGACGAAGTCCGTTGCCGCTTGTTGGGCGACTCCATTGCTAGAGGCGCAGGTAGTGGGTGCGTGTGTTGTGAATGTCTCGAGAAGGCTTGAAATGCTGTAGTTCTACAGAAGCTCGGGAAAGCTGCGGGCGATGTTCACCATGTCAGTGTCAGTGCGCGACGCGCTTGCCTCGTTTGCCTGGAGAGCTTCAAGTCCAAGCATGTGAACATCCACCAGCACCATCACCATCGACAACTCTTCTGCCCAACCACCAGCCACTCGATCTTGAGACCAGACAATTCACAACCACCAAAGAGCACCACAACTCCATAGCATACCGCAGCCATGTCGAGACGCTACGACAGGTATGCGCTGCTTCAATCTACCGCCATGCTCCATTACATCTAATCACATTTCTTAGTCGCACGACCATCTTCTCGCCCGAAGGCCGTCTCTACCAAGTCGAATACGCCCTTGAAGCCATCTCACACGCCGGTACGGCTCTCGGAATCCTCGCCACAGATGGAATCGTTCTCGCAGCAGAGCGCAAAGTCACCAGCAAGCTTCTTGAACAAGATACAAGCGCAGAGAAGCTGTACATCCTGAACGAGTGCGTATTGTACAATCTAAAAGTCTATACTTTTTCCACTATGCTGACTGTCTTGCTAGCAACATGATCTGCGCTGTCGCCGGCATGACCGCAGACGCCAACATCCTCATCAACTACGCTCGACAAGCCGCCCAGCGATACCTCCTCACATACAACGCCGACGTCCCATGCGAACAGCTAGTACGGCGGCTGTGCGACCTGAAGCAGGGCTACACACAGCACGGTGGTCTGCGACCTTTCGGTGTGTCGTTCATCTATGCAGGATGGGACAACCAGCGTCAATTCCAGCTGTATCAGTCAAATCCATCAGGCAACTACACTGGCTGGAAGGCCACAAGTGTTGGCGCAAACAACGCAAGCGCCCAGTCATTACTCAAGCAGGATTACAATGAGGAGTGTACCCTCAAGCAGGCCTGCGAGTTGGCTGTGAAGGTGTTGAGCAAGACTATGGACAGCACGAAGTTGTCGAGTGAGAAGATTGAGTTTGCTACAGTCGGCCGGACAGAGAAGGGCACCATCTATCACAAGCTGTGGGCAGCTGAGGAAATCGATGCGCTGCTCAAGGAGCATGGCCTTGGCAAGGCTAGTGAGGAGGAGCCAGCTGCATAGACGTTGGAACACGGTAATGAGAAATGTGTACAATATCAGGCATGAGCAAGGCGTACGGCGGTATCGCATGGCCCGCGATGCCTGGATCAAGGCTATTGAAGCCAACGGTGAGCATGTGAAGATGTGAGCTTCATTTGAATTGAGTGACCATCTGACATTCTCACTTTCGAGACGCTTCCAACAAGAAAACGAGTGAAGACGCGCTGCTGCTGCTGCGACGTTATTTGTTTACTTTCTATCAACACCTAACCTCAACGTGGTCGAACATGACTGACGCGCAGCACTAACCACAACACCAATACCGCTCACAATGTCGCGTGTGATCAGGGCCAAAGGCTGCTCAGCCAAAGGCCTCGATCTACACTCCAAAGAAGCGCTCCGCTGGCCAACCTTCAGATTCGAGCCACTTGAAGAAGTTCAAGTCCCCGTCGCAATCTTCAGCTCCTCCAACCCCTTAGGCCTCTGCCTAGCAATCAAAGAATGGCTCTTTCAAACTCTCGACAGTCGCCTATATGGCTATCCAGACATGCTGCGGATGGAGAGTCAGGAGTTGAACAGTCTCCAACTCAAAACAGAAGGTAAGCTACTCCTCCTCGAAGGCGCTACAACGCTCGACAGCAACGGCGGCAGCGGCAGAAAAGATAGCGGAGCAGGAATATCACAGTCCGCAGCCGGAGCACAAATCGGTATCATGGGAGTTTTCATGCCGAACGACTCCAAGGTTCGCTGGTTCTATTGCGCTGGTAAGCCTCACCTCTCTCCCCAACCATGACGCTCCCTCACATAATACTTACCGTATCCAATCTACCGTAGTACCATACAAGTACCTCCTCCTACACCTGGCATCACAGCACCTCCTCACTCTAACGAAAATCTTGGAGCCCGGCTCAAAACACCACGCGCGCCTCTACACCTTCCTCCAAACATCTTTCACCAAAGCCATCCATATCCCCGAAGCACCCGACTACCTCAACGCCATCTCAATCACGGACTACGCGCCCGAAATCGAAGACCCAGACACTGCTCTCGACCGTCTCCTCCGTATGGACAGCATTCAATCCGCGAAAGAATACCTCGATCCCAGCTCCGATCGCTACTTGCTCGAGCTCGAAGTCGCAGAACGAGAGATCGCGGCAGTCGTAAGTCCCCCTCATCATCCCCATCCCAGAACTAAAACTAACGAACATGGCTTCGCCCAGCTCGGTCTCCGCTGCGCAGAATACCTCCTCGTCAAACGCACATTCTTCAAAGAATTCTTCATCGAATGCCATCGCTCCTCGGAAACGAAACGCGGGGGTAAAGTCCGAAGCGACCATGCACATCATCAATGGTTAGAGGAAGCGTATGGCTGGAAAAGCACAAAATCTCGAAGATTGATCGCTGCTTGGAGAGAATTGGGGATGTTGGAGGAGGAGAAATTCAAGGAATGGATTGAGGCGGGTGGGATGTTGGCTTAACTACGAAGGATAGGATACCGAATCGCAGGAAAACAACAACTTAGGTTTTTTGATTTTATGAGTCTCTGTAAAATTTCCCCAAATCCGTCAATTTCCCAGCATCGTCTAAAAATCTTGCGTGTTGACCTACACTTCCTGTGTTCCTCATGGCTCCAAAAAATGCATATCGTTCTACCCAATCCAGAGAATCTAAATACTTTACTGCTTCCCTCACGAAAGCCTCGACATGTTCTTTCGGCAAGGGATTCGATTCGTTCCAATTCGTAGGAGCGAATTCCGTAATCCAGACCGGTTTCGAAGGGTCAAGTTGATGATGCCTAGGCATGATATGTTACAACAACACATTTTAAAAGGAGGAACGGAACGAACAAAACTTACGTGCTCCAAATATAATCATAAAACCCCCCCAACCCCTCCCCATACCAATGCAAACACCAAAAATCCACATCGCCACCCATCTCCCTAATCCCTTTCCAAAACTCCTGCATCCATCTCACACCATCCGGCGCCGAAGAAATCCCCGGACTCCCGGCCCTCACTTTCCCGGATTTTCGTAGAGGCTCGATGACGCGCATCCATTCCTCCGCCGCGAGGGCAGCGGACATATTGGCTTGAGAAGATAATTCGGGTTCGTTGAAAGCTAATAAGAGCGAAGGAGAAGAAGAAGTAGAGCATGTCGCGAGTTTTTGAGCAAGTTCGTCGATGTTGATGTGATTCCATTGCATGGGCACGAATTCTAGGGATGTGGAGTTTGGGGTGGCATTGGGGGACCAGTTATCTGGGAAAAAAAAAGAATTAGTGAGTGATGATGATGATGATAGCGCAGAAGAGAAAGCTAGACGTACAGATCCATGAGATTTTGGAGCCTGGTTTTGTGAATATGTGGACTGGATCTTGGTTTTCGACGGGCCAGCAGATACCACGTTTTGATCGAGGAGGAGAAGGAGTAGGAGTCGATGGTGGCTGTTGTTGATGATTTTGGACCTTGTTTAGGAGCTTATCTGCTTGTTTTTGGAAGAAGGCGGACATTGCAAAGGTGGGTGGTTTGTTCTTGTTGAGTTCATGACCGCACATGAAGTGAAGCAAGCTGAAATTGCCAAGACGTACGGCCACGCGGCCGCGTCAAGGCATGATGGAAGTCAGTACACGAACACATCTGGAAACCTCGTGACATTCATTACAACTACTGACCACTCTATCCGAACAGCAAACGACACAGCCACAACCACCGAGCCTAGCCCAGCTGCAACATTATCGGGGCGGCCTCTTGCTCTATACATGAAGAACACCCGAACAGGCCTCATGGACCATCTCTACCAAAAGCACCCTGCGCCAGCGAATTCAAGTATCCATACCTCGTGATCATGGTCGGGTCAAAATTACCCTCATCCACCCCGACAGCAGCGTCAGCAAGGTTGTGCAGTCCATTGCCCTGCTGTAACATCTTCTCCTTTTTCCGCGTCACCAACTCCCGGACTGCCCCATCCCAGCCCTCGCTTTCTTGCTTGCCGGCAAGACCTCGACCCTGACCAAGCGCTTCGATCATTTGATCAAGTCCCTTCATGGCTTCAGCCCGAGTCTTACCCAAGTCGCAGAGCTCGCAAAGAGTCATGGCCGCCAAAGCTCCAAAGTGATGGTTGAGTGGCGTGACAGGTGTCATTCGGCTGTTAAGCATTGTCGCCACCTTCACGGCATGACCTACCAGGTCTGTCGGCTCGCTCATTGGGTTCAAACGTTTGATGAGTAGATGGCAATGGTGGTAGCTCAAGTGTACAAGGTTCAGAGAGCCCCAGACTGACTCTACGGACTCTCGGAAGCGGTCAATCTCACCCGCCAACGTAAGACCAAGCAATGAGGATGCCGGGTTGGAAGGCGCCATGACATCTGTAGAAGGTGTCTTGGTCGTTGTCAAAATTGCAGCGAGGTGCCCGATGATGAACGATAGCCTGGCGAGATTGTATGTCGATTCTCCCAGCAAGATCTGATCTTCCGGCAATAGCACAACGCTATTCTCCGGAAGTTTGAGCAGGTCCGCGGTGGAAGAAGCATGCCATCTGTCGAGGATGAACAGCACCCACCAGACGCGTCGAGCCAGTCTTTCCTCCGAGTCTCGGTCGCCTTGTATTAAAGATTGACTTGACGTGTGTATTACGTTTATTTCGAGCTGACCAGCCACACCGGCAGCACGTCCAAGCCATTCTGCTCTACTTGGACCTGCTTGACCTCGTATCGTTGCTGGACCGTGATTGTCGCTTTCCAATGCCATCATGATCAGCGTCTGCAGGTACACCAAATTGGTTGCGTTGGTATGAGAGCTTGGGTTATCGAATGGATATTTAGCAAGCAGTTCCGCAGTCTTCTTCAACGCCTGCGCATAATTTGGATTGGGCTCGAGATTGGTTGTTGGGAAGGTACGCATCAGACAGTCGAGTGCAGCCAGAAACGCTTCTCGCAATGATGCCGGACATTCACTCAATCGTTGCTGCAGACGATTTTTATTGTTGGGCAGTAAAGGAAATGTCTGGTGTATAATGCGGTAGTATTCGTCAATGACCGCTTCGTCCCAGTCAAAGGTCGCAGGTGCAGGAACATTGCTCTCGGCATCGAAGGCCAGACCGACAGCCTCTCTACGGCTCTCGTTCGGCGCGCCATGCCGCCAGAATGGCTGCATAGCTCCTGGCTGTGGCACTGGCGCCTGAGCATGCACGTATTGAGGCGAGTACTGTGATGCTGTCATGGGCGCTGCAGATGCAGGAGGTTGACTGACATGCAGCGCTTCTGCGGTGTCGTGCGTGCGCTTATCGCCAGCTCTCGGATCTTGCACAAGTAGAGGATCGTGATTGCCATACTGCTGCAGACCTTCGGCCATGGCCTGATGAAGCTGCTGGACCTCATAGCGGTGCTGCTGTTGCATATGGCCCGGGTGCACTGACTGCTCCAGACTGTTCAGGCGCTCAGCCAACTCCTTGATATATCCTTTACTCGGACCTCGCTTCATGGGCTGTCGACTGAACGCACATCTTGCACCTGTCCTGGCGCAGTTTGTGCACGGTACAGCGCCCGTTTCGTCGACGGCATCGCAGCGAATCTTCTTCCTCCTGCATTCATCGCACGCGCGACTGACCTTGCTTCGCTTGTTTGGATTCTTTTCTGGTATGGGAGGTGCTGAGTCTGGCGTGCCATTGTGCTGTGCGTATGCTACTGAGCCCTGTGGCATGGCAGCCGACGCTGCCTCGCCGTGTTGAAGCATATGCGCGGGCGGTGCTCCGAAACTACCGAAACTGCCCATCGCATTGCTCGTCCGTGACCGAAAGTGTCCATTTTCGTCCTGCGCATGTTCTCTCCGATCGACGTAGCGGTAGTCTGGAGATTGCTGTGCGCTTTCTGGCTCGGAAGCAGCTACATTCGCTGTGGCTCCTTCTGGAGTATCAGATGGACCTTGTATGCGTGCTTCGCCTCCGCCTTCTACTTTCGCGTTGTGTTCATGTTGCGCCGTACCTGCAGCTGCACCTGCACCTGGGGCAGCGGCTTGTTGTAGTTGCGGGTAGAAAGGCAGGCTATTGTTTGCGTTGGTGGGGGATGGATACCGCTCCGTCTGCTGCGCCTGCTCACTGGATTCGGCCATGTGCGAATGACTGTGAATGCGATCCGGGAGTTCTAGTCAGTATGCTTGCCTGCTCACCTGCCGGCCTGCCTACCGTGTGCGCGTGCGTGTGCGTGTGCGTGTGTGGTTGCTGGTGTGGAGGTGGAGGTGTCTGCATCATCCTCTCGCAGCCAAGCAATGTGGCTAGCGTGTCGAGAAGCATCTTCATCGATGCCTTTACTGGCAAGCTACTGCCTACTTTTGCTGGTGATGGTACACTCGGATTACGTCCTCGATGTTGACAAGTTCATTCAGGAGGAATCTATCTAATCAGAATCTCGACCTTGCGAAGCCATGCTGGATGATTATTCCGCCGATCCGTTTCATCCTATTTCCAGTGTGCAGTGGTTGCACTCCAGCGTCGGCCAGGAAGATGTCAGAAAAGACAGCTTCCGCGCAGCGTGAAGAGTCTGCTACAGCAACTGCAATGTAGACGTCGTGATACAAGATTGTCGAGGCAGGTACTTAGTCGTCTTGTCAATCCGTGTCGGCGGCTGTGCTCCAGCTCGAGCTTGCGATCAAGCTTTACAGAAACATCAATTGAGTGCTCATTTCACATTGATAGGACCAATTCAGCAATGTCATTCGCAATCATCTTTCATTCATCCCGCTACTATCTAGGCCTTCCCCGTTCCCCAGCCATCACCATCGCTACCCGCGCCGAAACAAATGCATCTCGAGACGCCGACATGAAGGAAGTCGTACTGATCATGGCCCACAATTGACGGAAAGAAAGTCATGTCCCACGCACGCACACTCATGAAGGGCGGACGGCATGCGATGCCGCCCTCTCATTGTTATTGAAAAGGCCAGCTTTCATTGTTGTAGCTTTGACCCGTAAAGGTTTGATCAAAAGGGCTGGGATAGTCGTCGTTCGGGACACTGAGCGAGCCGTCGCTCCAGGATTGAGTAGTGGTGAAGCCGATATCTTCATCCATAGGAATGGCTGCTGAAGTCACGTTTGGCAGGCCGCCGAGGCGTTTGGAGGTCTCCATTGCTGTCGGACTGCCAGTGGTTGAGCCGAATGTGCCGTTGTTGATGTCGATATCCGGAAACAGTGATCGAATCAACTCATCGTTCGGTGCGCTTCCCGGGCCGACAGAATGCGAGTGGGGACGGCTGGGGTGAGAAGTCACAGGCGATGGCCGTCGCGCCATGCCCGACATCATTGGCATGGCCGGTGTAGACCAAACATTGGGAAGTCCAAGCGCCTGATCGCCAGCACCCTGCTTGCTTTTGCCTTCGTCAGATCCATGGACGCTACCGATTGGCGATTGCCATTCGTTGGGAAGATTGGGCAAGCTGAAGTCAGCGTTTCCAAAAAAGTTCGGTGGCAAGCTGCGTCGATTGATCGAGCTGCCATCGTTGTCGGCAGAGAGTGTCTCGAATGCCGTAGCAGCGGCGGCGTCTTCCTGAATGCTTGGCATTGGAAAGCCGTACAGGTCCTCCATAGCAGGAATCTCGTCAATCTCGGACTGTGTTCCGGACGAAGCGGCAGTCAAGGCGGGCTGTGTGATGCTGCTCGAGTCGAAGTTGGTAGGCCATGCACTGAAGGGGTTGTTGTTTGGCATGGATTCAGATGAGGGAAAGACGGACCACGGATCGAAAGAGCTGTCGGCCACACCTGACATTGGGTCGAAGGAAGAAAATGGCACAGAATCGCTGGTAGCAGAATCAATGCTCTGATTGGTCTGGATGGGGCCAAGAGTGCTGAGGTCGATCGCCGACATCTTCTCGTCGCTCAATGCACCACTGCATGCACTCATGGCATGGAGCTTGGGCGACGGCTGTTCTGACTTGGACAGCCTTCTTCCCGTGTTGAGCGGCGCCAAAGGCTGTGGATTGTACACAGGCGGCGTGTTGTACTTGGCACTCATGCTCAGCGGTAGGCTGTCAACAGATCGTCGAGCGACTTGCGACACGCTGTGTTCGGTGTGCGACCTGCTCATTGGCATCTTGTAGGGCATTCCACACTCGTGAGCAGTGTGGTTCTTGCGGTGCACAGGCTTGTGATGGCCATTGGCGAAGACGGTGATGGATCCATCCGACTTGGTCGTCTCCAGGCGTGGCTTATGGCTGACAGCGGGCCCATGCGGGGGAGTAGTGCCTTGCATCTGAGCCTCCTTCTTGACGATCGAGCAGGAACATTTCCCGCCATGTCCGCAGCAGCAGCCTTGTTCCTCAGCGACAGCTGCAAGGTGGGCAGCATCTTCATCCAACTTGTGGTCATCATTCAAGCCGGCTTTGGCGCGCTCGTCGGCTTCGCGTAGGTGAATGCATTTCTCCCTGGAGTGGTGGGGCTTTTGTTCGTCGGCGCAGTCGCACTTGTTGTGTGCAGATCGCTTCTTGCGTTCGAGACGACAGTGCTGGCATTGAGTGACGGGGCGACCCTTCTTGGGAACGAGAGTGAGTTCGCGGTCTGGGCAAGGGTCAGTAGGGAACAGCGGGCGGCACGAAGTACGAACCAGTATGGGTGCATCCACTCACTCGGTGGCCCTTCAGACATGATTGGCATGCCCACTTAGTGCCATCCGCTCTGACAACCTTGGGAGCATTGCATGTCAGTGTGTGTTGTGCGGCGAGGGCGAGAGTGAGCATACCATTCCGGACTGTGGTGTGGGTGAGGGATTTAGATGGGCTGCGAGACTTTTGCACCAAGAATTGCCGTGCGACGACGGGCTTTGCTCTGCTCTGCTTTGCTTTGCTCGGCGACGGCGGTTGTTCGAAGGGATAGGATAGGGAGTAAACAAGGGTCAAATGGAAAAATGGTGGTGTGGGTATCTCTAGGAATCGTCCATCCGGAAATGCCTGCTCTGTGCTGCTGAGGGCCAAGTCGTGTCTCGTTGAAGTTGAAGGGAAGTTGAAGGGAAGTTGAAGGCAAGTGTGAGGTGTCGCGTTCAAAGGCCTGGCACACCTCAAGAGGAGGTGGCCGTACAATGGCCGGACTTCTCGAAAGAATGCACGCTCAAAATCGACGGCTGCACTTCTCTCTGCTGGAGAAGAGGTGGGATGTAGTGCTAGGAAAGAGAGAGACTGCCAAGTGTTTTGGAGGCACTGCCTGCGCCCGTGCCCGTGCCCGTGCCTTGCCGCAGCTGACCCTTCAAACTTTGATGAGCGAACAACGATCGGAACGAAAATGAATGAAGGAACCTTCCCTAACTTCCCTAACTAATATGCAACTTCCCTTTCCAACGAACTGCCGGCAAAATCAACCCTTCCTTCAGTCCGTCATGCACTTACGCCCGCTAACTTCCCATAGCTGGTGACATGACTTGCAAAAGTTGCTCACATTAGCCTTGCGACGGTGCAGCTGCAGATCTCTGATTAAATCGCTATTTGGGCAATCATATCGGCTGGTCTGGAAGAGCGGTGACAAGGCCACATCTTCCACATAATATGTATACACGTATCGTCTGATCAACTTAAGCTCAACCTTTTCGCGAAGCCGCCATGTCGTAATAAAAGCTTCGAACCTTTGGCCGGCGCGGGCTGTAATGCTTGATCTCACCTCCGCCGGAGATGTTCATCGCGCTACCTGGACGCCTCGCATGCCGACTATTCTTTTGCAAGAGCTGTCCGCCCGGCGCATTCGGAACACTAACCGGGATGCAAGACAGCCATGTTGATCACGGAATCATGCTAGCAGTCTTCGGATATCATCAATCCTGCCAGCTCGAGCGTTGAGCCTCTTGCTCTGCTGTTCCGAGAAGGCCATCATCATCAACTTTCGCTTTTCCTTCTGGATGTCGAGCGTATGCTGCTCGATGCTGTTGTTCATGACCAGTCGGAACACTTTGACCTCTTTCTTTTGCCCAAGACGATGAACGCGGTCGACTGCCTGATCTTCTATAGCAGGCGCCCACCATGTATCGCACAACACCACAATGTTTGCCGCCGTCAGGTTAAGGCCAACGGCAGAAGCACCCAACGAAGCAAGCATAATTCCAGTCTCGGCATCTTCCTCCAATGCATGAATGCCCTTGTCACGTTGCTGTACGTTCATTGTGCCGTCGAGCCGACAGCACTTGTAGCCTTCTTGGTCGAGCCTCGTCTTTACAATGTCGAGGAAGCTGGTCCATTGCGAGAACACGATGGTCTTGTTCCCGCTGCTCTGATTAGCAGCAAGAATCTTGACCAATGCATCGACCTTGCTACTGGACTGTGTCAAGTCCATGTTCTCATCAGCTCGCTCATCGCCGTATTCGTTCGCAGGCTCGACAAGACTGCTGTTATCCTCCAGTGGCGCTCGACACATCGGACATTTGTGCTGGGTCTCAATGACTTTCTCAATGCACGATCGGCCGAACGCGTGACCGCAAGTCGTAATGACTGGCTGGTGAAGTGTATCAAGGCAGATTGCACAGTCCTCGGAGCTTTCCATCTGCACTCGGAGCACATCCTGCAATGCTTTCTTGTTCTCTGCTGTCAGTGCCACGTTCTTGGAGGCCTCCAGCTGTGCCAGGAGATTCGTGACTCGTTCACCGCAAAGCTGCCAATGATTGCAGCACTGCCGCATGCGAAGCAACACCTCCAGCAAATGGTTGTAGGCGCCGCTCGTGCTCTGTCCAGCAGCCGCCTTCTTCTTGTCGTAGCTCGTCATGAGCCCCTTCGCCTCCGCCGTAAGTGCATCGTACCGCTCCTGTTCTTGCCGCGTGAAATCAATGTTGTGCACGTACTCATCGAGCTTCGGCAGCCGCAGGTCAATGAAGCCCATGTCTTTGCGCCTCCGCAGAGTGAACGACCTCATGATGGCCTGGAGGAGGCGGTTGGCGCTTGCGCTACCCGACTTCAAAGGCCGTACAAGCACTGCGTTAAAGGTCTCAAGCTGATCGAGGCCACCCGTAATGCCGACAAAACGAAGCAGAGAGAACAAGTCCTTCAGCGAGTTCACAATCGGAGTTCCTGTCAAGATCCACCTGCTCCTGGCCATCAAGCCCATAGCAGCCGCAGCGGCCTTTGTAGCAGGATTGCGGATCGTGTGACCTTCATCTAGAATGATTCGTCGCCACTCAACGCTGTAGAGCCCGCTGCTCCTCAGCTTTCGCTCCGGCATGACTGACCCTTTCTTGACGACTCCGAAGTCACTGGCTAGAGTGCCGTAAGTGGTCAACACAACGTCGTAGTGGCTGAAGTCTTCAGGCTTCATCTTGACGCGACCGCTGGCGTGGTATGTGTAGACCGACAGCCTTCGATCGTCGTGCGTGTGAAGCTGAGCTTGGCCACTCCAGTTACTGAGTACACTGACGGGAGCCACAACAAGTGTCGGTGCACGGACTTGCTCTCCTTTCTCCGAAGCAACAAGAGAGATCATCTGGAGCGTCTTGCCCAGGCCCATGTCATCCGCAAGAATTCCGCCTGAGGCGAGGCCTGGTGTCTGCGTGGAAATGCCGGATGCCAGGTTGGTGTAATACTCCCTATCGGCTTTCCAAAGCTGTAGCGTTCGCTGTGAGCCAAGCTCTGGCAGCTTTGGAGATTCTTGATCGAGAAGCCATTGCAATGCTTGGAGCTGATATGGCAACATTTCTGTCTTGATGCAATCAGGCTTTGCTGCCATAGGCATGGCTTTGAGCTCATCTTCGGAAGCACACAACTTTTCGGCATCACGACCGATGGCTCTGGGATCAATACGCTGGGACGTCTGTAAGATGTTTGACATGCTGGCTTGGCTACTGCTTGCTTGGTTGGTCCATTGTGAGGATGATGGAGCACTGGCACCGCCTGCAGCCGAACGCCGAGCCTCAGCCATACGTCTCTTCTCGGCTTCCTGCTGTTCTTTCTCGACTCTTTTAGCGGCTCGTTCAGCATCTTGCAGGCCTTTGACTCCAAGATTTTCAGCTCGCATGCGATTGATCAGTGCTTTGCCAATACCAGTACTTGGATCCGGACCGTAGACGTGCACAGTCAGCGGACAATCGAATGATCCCATCTCGCCAGCAAGCTGTCCTTCGAAATGACACATGCGACTATCGATGTATCTTGCAAGCTTGGCAGCAACAGCGCGCGGGATATGACCTATTTGAATGCCTGCAACATTGTCGATTCTGATTGCATTTGAGTCGTATTGATTACCAGGCTCTCTTCGAATAAGGATGTGCTCTCCCGGATTGGCGTAACCCGAGTAGTAACGTACCCCGACGACTTTGGTAGGGATGTCGCCGTAATGTTGGTACTCATCAGTTCCGTCTGCAGCAAATTGAGTGGATGCGATCACTTCGTTTGCATCTTCATCGGCGAGCCACGAATTGCGCTCTGCCTGACTATGCGTGTTGGGCAATCCATATGAGCTGTTGTAGTAAGCTGAGCGAGCGCTGCTGCTAGGAACGCTGCTTTGGGGAGGTGTTGGTTGCTGTCTTGAATAATTTACAGTTGCAGTGTCGCTGACGTTCCGGGCTTTCTTCCATGGCGCGATTGCCTCAGCCTCGCCATCGCTGTTTGTGAGGTCGCCTTGTATTCGTTGTCGCTTGTTGCCAGTCATGGTGACGTTTCTGTCCTTTTCCTTCAAAGGAGCCATCGGACTCAGTTTTATGGGCGCCGAGCAGACGTGTCGTCAGAGTTGGTGAACAAACGAAAGTATCAAAACCAAAAAGACGAGTGTCGGGTTGATGAAGTTCATGATACGCGTTCGGCAGGGTTGATGATGGCCTGCAAATTGGCAGGGAGGTGGCACTAGCGGCTTCTGTGGCGCCTTCTCAACGCCAGAACATGTGATTGATCACAATTGCGATACACCGCTATACATAGTATCTACAGTGTGCTACAATACCGTAATGGCTCCACGAAACGCTTCGCAGAGTGTAGCAACCTAGCTGCAAATCACACTGATCCGATTTTCCAAAGCCTCCATTCTCTCCTGATCCGGCCACTTGAATGCTCTTAAGAGTGACAAGATGCCCAACCCTAGCGCACGTGTCATATCAAAGTATTGTCTGGGGCCTAGCGAACCTCTTCCATGGCATTGTGTGATCGTTGAGACTGGGTCTTCGTGTGCAAAGATGCACTCTTGTGCAAAACTTGACTCCTGTTCTCTGGGCAGCAAGCAGGAGCGCGTGACCTGGAAACGGCAATCGACGTAGCGACGATGGAGGTAGGCCACCGAGCGGAAGTGTTCTGAAGCGTGCAACTGAGCGCGCTTCATTTGTCCATTGAGCATTCCTCCCGACGAATATGATGTATAATTGAAGGGCTAAGGTGGAAGCTGTTCGCAAAGAAGTCGATGCAGAATACCAGGACTGGGATGTTGCCTGGTTCGACCACAGGCCTTTATCGGCAGATACTGCTTGACCTGTATCCTGCATGGACGATGAGCAGGCCTGCAAATCGGATGGAGACAGCTCTCGCCGCCAAGCGATAGGAATTGAACCACCAAGCCAGATAAAACCTAATTCAAGAGCCAAAAGGATTGAGAGCAGCCCGAGTATTGGACAGCAAGCGTTGGCGCAAGACATCTTTTCGAGAGCCTTTCGTGGAGCTGCTGGGCTTGCTCTTGGATATTCTGTGTGGTTTGACGCGGAACATCGATTGCCCGTCAGCACGATCTGCAGAGTCCGACTGTGAATGATCGCCGAAATCAACCAGCTTAGCTCTCGCAGAATCCTCAGCAGAGGCAGGAAGCATGTCGATGTCTGTACCTAGTCGTTCTTTCATCGCTTCGTTAGCTCGCTCTTCCTCCTCAGCAGCCTTGCGCTTTTGTCGGAAGTCGGCTCGCATGCGCTTGTTGGCCACCCAAGGATCGTCCCAATCTCGTGATCGAGATTGATAGAGCTCTTGAATGCGCTTCGTATTGTCCTTTACCTGCTCCTTCTCATCCATCCGCCCCTCAAGCTGAGCAAACGCATCTTCGCGCCGTTGCTCACGCTCTGCTGCACTGAGAATAGGAATACCTCCTTCTCCTTCGCGGACTTGGTCATTGGCATCGCCATAGTCACGCGCTTTACCGCCTTCCACAACGACATATGCAGTGTTCTGAGGATCAGTTCTGATCTCGATCGTGCCATTACAAGCAGTATGTCGCATGCGAAAGCTCCATATTGGCGTGCTGTAATAACTGCCCACCTTTCGCTTCTCTGCGTTGAAGCGGACACCCTGCCCTATTATGGCGTGTGGTTTACAAGTGTGGCACCAAACAGCAAAGGGCATCTCGAAGCGCACAGTCTGTGAGCCATCTTTCTTGAGCGTGCCTGGAGCTCGTCTCTTCTGCAGTCGATTTGCGCTAGTGGTGCCCTCGAGCTCAGGCGGAATGTAGCGTTGGTAGTGTTGCATTTTGGCCCTTTGAGCGGCCTCTGGGAGCCGCTACCGCTTCTCAGATGTGCGCATGTCGCTAGAAAGGCGAGGCGTGGGTTAGAAAGTAGTCCAAGTTGCTTGTTGATCGCGTGCAGGTGAAAGCGCCGAGCACATGCAGGCAAGCAAGCAGGGTTCAGGCGTGGCGTCATTCGAAAGGCAAAATTCCAGTCGCCTTCCTTAGCCATCCCATCCCACTATCTCCAACACCTTCTCCTAGACAGGCAACACAGGCCTGAGCATTGATCATGGCCACGATAACTCAAGCACCAGCTGCTCAGCATGGCTCGGCTCACCCTTTCACCTGCAACACCTGCCAAGTCGCCTTCCGCTCCAGCGATCTACAGCGAACGCACATGCAATCGGATTGGCATCGTTACAACCTCAAGCGTCGTGTGGCCTCTCTGCCACCACTGACTTCTGAGATCTTCGCGGAGAAGGTACTTGCGAACAAGGCCTCCGCCGCCGCCACTGCTGCACGGGCAAGCTTCGAGAAGAGATGCGACACATGTGATAAGACCTACTTCAGCGAGGGCGCTTATGTGAATCACTTGGGCAGCCAGAAGCATCGCATGCTCGCAAACCGCTCGGCAGCCCGAGTTCGAGGTGTCGATGGCGTCGAGACTGACAGCATGGCTGATTCCACTTTCACTCTCGGCGAGACTCTCGACACAGCTAGTACTGCTGCGAGCACGACCAACGGAGAAGATGTAGAGACTGCTGAAGAACCAGAGCTCGACCGGGTTGTGCAGGGCTTGCGTGATACAGGTCTGACAGAATCTACGCCGTCTACAACTCCCAAGGAAAATGGTCATGTCGCAGAGGACGAGAATATGGACGATGAGGATTATGAACACAAAGCCGATCTCAGCCAATGCCTCTTCTGCAACTATGCCTCCCCGACCATGGACCTGAATTTGAATCATATGTCAAGACAACACAGTTTCTTCATTCCCGAGAAAGATTACCTGGTCGACCTAGCCGGGTTGATCAACTATCTTAGTGAGACTGTGAATGTGCTCCACCAGTGCCTATTCTGTCACAAGCAAGTGCACACGAGCTCAGGCGTGCAAACGCACATGCGGGACCGAGGTCACTGCATGATTGCATACGGCACAGAAGAGGAGCAGATGGACGTGGGCGAGTTCTACGACTTTCGATCGACATATTCTGATGAAGAGTCCGAGACGGAAGAAGACGAGCCAAATGGTGGTGTCAGTCTTGGCGCGAAGCGTGCAGTCAAAACCACTGTTGATAACGGAGACGGCGAAGACGTTGACATGGACGAAGACGATGATGGCTGGGAGAGCGATGGATCCTTGTCCTCTGTGCCGACTGACGAGATAACCTCTGTGCCCGTGGACCAAACCCACAAATTCGAGCGACTGGGTCTGCATCGTCATCATTCTCGCACAGATCCGCGACCGCACAAGAATACAGACGGCTACCACTCTCATGCGCATCATGGTACACACGCTGCATACCATGACGATTACGAGCTACACCTTCCGTCAGGCCGCACAGCTGGCCATCGGAGCTTAAGACAGTATTACAGACAGAATCTACGCAATTACCCATCCGCAGCAGAGCGTGCCGAGCAACGCATGATTGAGGAAGGCCGCCACGACTCCGACGCCGACGATGAAGATGCAGAGTCGCAGTCTACAGAGCAGAATGGAGGTTCTCGCGGCAGGCAACTCGTCAGTCGTGCGAATGGCGGTCTGGGTATGGTCGGTGTCAGTGATGCCAAGAAGCGAGAGGTAAAGGCAGTGGAGAAACGTGTTCAGAAGCGCGAGCAGAGAGCGGAAGCGAGATATGAATGGACCAAGAACAAGAAGGGCAACTTCCAGAAGCATTTCCGCGACCATTTGCTGCAGTAGTGGCTTACATGGCATTCGGCGGGAGGAGGACTGCGGCCCATCTGCATCACGAGGTCCACTCCGGTACCTGTGACTTTATGGTTGGTACACGTGCATGACGCATTGCATTAGCGTAGCATCTTGAAAGCAATCTGCAGTGCCTACCTCATTTATCAACCAGATCCTTAATGAATGGGTTCGGCTTCGTTTCTTGCAACTTTTCTTCGTCCAGGGTTCGTGGTTGTTTGCCTTCGTATAGCCGTTCGTGCCAAGCTTTTCGGAACCTTATCGGTTGCCCTGCGCCATCCAACCTAAAAAACTTACCTAACCGTAGTCACTTCCAACACTGACTTCCTTCATCTGCGTTCGAACAAAGTCGGCGACAGACACAACGCCGAGAGCGCGCACCATGGACCTACTTCGCCTCGAGCAGCAGCGCCAGGCGCTCGAGCAAAATCTGCAGAAACTGCGCGCTGCTCTGAAGCACTGGCAGACTTACAGCGCAGAACTTGAAGGCCTCAAAGAAGAGATTCAGACAGCAGGCAGTGAACTGGACCTCGAAGCCATCAGCAAAACTTATGATGGTGAACTGGTGAACGAAAAAGAGATCCGCGAGCTCGCAGGTCTATCAGCCGACTCGCCACGAAACGCATCCCAAGTGCTGGGAATGGTGTCGAGACGCCAGGAATATGTGCAGAAGAATATTGATACTATCCAAAAGCAATACTGGGATGGCGAATCGAAACTCGAAGAGCTCGATTTTGCGGCCATCTCTGCGAATCGAGACCACGAATCTGGAAACTTGCCCCTCACTGAGATTCAGGAAGAACTTGACGAGGACGGCAATGTGATTTCGAGCAGATTGTCTCAACCTGAAGCACACACCACAAAACTTGTGGATGCACTTCGAAAGGCTGGTCTTTCAGAGCAGGATATTGCCGGCAAGGACAACGCAACTAATGACCTTGACGATGAAGCCGTAAAAGCCGCCACACTACCGCCACCTGCGTTGAAAAACGCTGATCATCCGCCAAAGGCCAACGCTGCAGAGCATCCTTCTCATGACTCGGATCACGCTTCACGACCACCTATTCGCAAGAAGTCGGTCTCTTTCACAGCCGACACCAAGAATTCACCCGAACCAGAGCGCCAAGACTCTGAAGATGGCCGCAAGTCAGTCTCATTCAACGACAAGGTGGCTGTGATGCCGGCCGCACCTCCGCCGGACCCAAGATCGGTGTCTTTCTCACCCAAAGTAGAAGAGATCCCAGCCGAGCCAGCCCCACGGGTCGATAGCAAAGCCAACCCGGACTTCCAGAAAAGCCTGAAAGGATTCATGTTCAAGCCTGGGCAGAAAGTTGCCGAACTCGATGATGAAACAGACGAGGTCACCAAGTTTCATGAAGTGGTTATCCCAGAGGACGAGCCTGCGGAAGATGCCGCAACTCGGCGGGAAATGCTTGAGTATCATCTGAATGAAGTCGGCCACGTTGTAGCGCAGATGGATTTGGATCCCGAAGATTATGAGATGGATGAGGACGAGGTGTCGGACTTCACCTCTTCTGAGTACCAGGACGAAGACACGCCATATACCAGTGGACTATCAGACTCTGATGTTGAGAGCGAGGACGAGTATGGCCGTACAAAGCGACGGGTCATCAGTGACGATTACCATAAGGAGATGCAAGAGCTATCGCGCCGATTGATTGGCAATCTGGGCCCTGCACCGGCCACCGAAGATGTGGCCGAGCTGGATTCCACTATCGACCCGCAAGACGTTCGCAGACTTGTCATACGTGGGAAGCAGGCAGACCAAAGCTCCGATAGTGACAAGAAAGCTAGCGGGAAGAAGCGAGTCAGCTTTGCAGAAGCTCTCGATGTTGCCGATGAGCCCTCGCAGAAGTCGCAAAAGCTTGATGCATCGCAAAGCATCGAGAACGTCACCCCTGTGGCCGAAGCAGTGTCTGAGCGCATGACGACCGCGCCAAAGAAGTTGTCCGCATTCAAGGCCAGTCGTGCAAGCAAAGAGGGAGGTCTGAATATACCGACGCCACCCACAACCAGCATCATTGCAGATCAACTTCTTGAGCGTCCAACGCGGCGCAAGTCGGCCACCGCTCCATCTGAGGATGGCGCGCTCTCGGATCCGATCTCGCAACGTCGTGAGCTGGCCGCAGAGTACTATCGCAGACGGAACGACATCATTCGTCAGCAGGGAGGGTTCAAGAAGAATGATGAGGAAGACGATGGCGAGCCGCTGATGGAAGAAAGAGATGGTAAGATGAAGAAAGTCAGCAAGTTTAAGGCGGGGAGAATCAGATCGTAAAGTAGTGATATGAACAAGACGAGGGAATACGAGGTCCTGGCAACGGCATTGAGAGTTTCATGAAATGGCATAGCGATAACACAGAGCATTGATCTCAGCATTTATTACACTCCTGCAGAAAGAAAACATTATAGCTCTGCGATGTTGTCGCTTTTATCTTATAGCACCAACAATCGTCTCATGACTCCACATGGTGCAGGCATGATATAGGCCTCAAATTGTCGTTCACGGGCGGGAATAAGGTATGCGAGCTGCAGACAGAAAGATACATTGAATATTCTTGGCACATGACTCGCGCAACTTCTGCCGCGAGTCATATCGATGTCGAACTTTTGCGCTCACTCCAACCTCCACTTTCCACCTGCCAACTGCACCACCGCGGGGCCTGGACGCCGACGCTCTTGGACGACTCGAAATTCGAAAATCAATCATTATGGCGGCAGTCGAGTCGGCGGTGCGACTGCCAACGCCAGAGCCAGGCGATGAAGCAGTCAAGGCAGATGTGCCAGGCACTTCAAACTCGCGGAAACGCAGCTCGATATCGCGCTCACCGTCGCCTCGACGAGATGCGCCCTCCCTACGACGGCGCTCATATTCGCCGGCATCCCGCGCAAATGGATCGCTACCTCGAGATGTGGACCGCGAGCGGGCGAGAGAGCGAGCGCGACAGCTGGAAGTGCGGCAGAAGGGCCGTGGCGGTGATGACGAGGCTGTTGAAAAGCCGCTGACTGAGGCAGAGAAGCAGGCAAAGGCAAAGGCCGAGTACGACCGCCTGCTGAACATGCGCTCCGGAGGAACGTACATCCCGCCAGCACGACTGAAGGCTCTGCAGGCCCAGATTACAGACAAGACTTCCAAGGAGTACCAGCGCATGGCATGGGAAGCGTTAAAGAAGTCGATCAATGGTCTGATCAATAAGGTCAACGTTTCCAACATCAAGCACATTGTGCCTGAGTTGTTCAATGAGAATTTGATCCGCGGTCGAGGATTGTTCTGCCGAAGCATCATGAAAGCTCAGGCTGCTAGTCTGCCGTTCACGCCCATCTATGCTGCCATGGCGGCTATCGTCAATACCAAGCTGCCACAGGTGGGTGAGCTTCTGATCAACCGATTGATCATCCAGTTCCGCAAGGCGTTCAAACGAAACGACAAAAGCGTGTGCCATAGCAGTACCACATTCATCGCCCACCTGATCAATCAGCAAGTCGCACATGAAATGCTCGCTGCGCAGATGTTGCTTTTGCTCCTCCACAAGCCGACAGACGACAGTGTCGAGATTGCAGTCGGTCTCATGAAGGAAGTTGGACAACATATCGAGGAGATGAACTCGCAGATCGCACTGGCAGTGTATGACCAGTTCAGGAGCATTCTTCACGAAGCAGACATCGACAAGCGAGTGCAATACATGATTGAGGTTCTATTTCAAATCAGGAAGGATAAATACAAGGACCACCCTGCCGTGAAAGAAGAGTTGGACCTTGTCGAGGAAGAAGACCAGATTACTCACCGACCTGGTTTGGACGATCAGCTCAGCACAGAAGATGGCCTGAATATTTTCAAATTCGATCCAGAGTTCGAATCAAATGAGGAGGCCTACCAAAAGCTCAAGGCCGAAATCTTGGGTGAGGCTTCTGGCAGCGAAGATGAAGATGAAGACGGCTCGGACGAGAGCAGTGATGACGAAGAGGAGGACAGCGAGGAGAAAGCTCTTGAGATCAAGGATCAATCGAACACTGATCTTGTCAACCTCAGAAGGTCCATCTACCTCACGATCATGTCCTCTGGCACATTCGAGGAAGCTTGCCACAAGCTCATGCGCATCAACCTCCCGGGAGGCCGCGAAGAAGAACTGCCGTCCATGATCATCGAATGCTGTAGCCAGGAGCGAACTTTCAATAAGTTCTTCGGACTGATTGGTGAGCGCTTCTGCAAGCTCAATCGCCTTTGGCAGGATCTATTCCAGGATATGTTTACGAAGTATTATGAGACGATTCACCGATACGAGACCAACCGGCTACGGATCATTGCACAGTTCTTCGGCTTCCTGCTGTCATCAGACGCAATTGGCTGGCATGTCTTCCATGCCGTCAAGCTGAACGAGGAGGACACCACCAGCTCGAGTCGTATCTTCATCAAGATTCTCATTGAAGAGCTGGCCCAAGGAGCAGGCATGAAGACCTTGACTGAACGCTTCAAGGCAGACGAGTTACAGCCTGCGCTCGCAGGAATGTTCCCAACCGACGACCCAAAGAACACCCGTTTCAGCATCAATTTCTTCACGGCTATCGGTATGGGTGTGCTCACAGAAGGCATGAGAGAATGGCTGAAGAACATGCCGAAGCCTGCTCCTGCCCCACTGCCTGCCGCTAGAAGCCCCACGCCATCTAGCAGAGGCCGAAGCGAGAGCGTCAGCAGTTACAGCAGCTACTCCAGCTATTCTTCGCGCTCCGACTCAAGATCGCGATCACGACAACGACCTACATCGAGGCGTGGACGAGGCAGAAGCTACACTCGCTCGCCGACTCCAAAGCGGAATGGGGCTAGGGAAGACTCTCGCTCTCTGTCACGCTCCCGTACTCCGCCACGTCGCCGCAGGTCGCCTTCGTACGACTCCCGATCACCACCGCCCCGAAGAGGAAGACGTGATAGCTACAGCGACAGATCCGTCTCACGATCTCCGACTCCACCTCGCCGGCGACGCGATTCGCCCTCTGTGTCTCGATCAAGGTCACCTCCTCGACGGACCAGTGGCAAAGGTCGGGCGGTATCTGTTTCGCGCTCTCGATCTCGTTCACCACCAAGACGAGGCCGCATACCAAGTCGTTCTGCCAGTCCACCCAGGCGCAACGGCGCTCGCAATGGAGCACGCTCGCCAGCTCGGAAGCGTGCTAGAAGTGCTAGCAGCTACGATTCTCGATCTCCCTCTCGATCTCCATCTCGCTCACCACCGCGTCGAGGGCCTGCTCCCAAACGGAGGAGGAACACGAGCAGTCCAGAATCTTCCAGATCACCTCCGCCGCGTAGACGGCCTGAGCCTGCGAAGAAAGAGGCACCGAAGAAACCTGCTGCACCACAAGAGGACGACGAGTCTCACATTCACCCCAGCAGGAGAGGACTCGTAGGTGGAGGTCCCGCTGGCGGCAATCGACGAAGGGGTCAAGCGAGTGACTTTATGTAGTCATGAGTAGAGACTGTATCAATTTGTGAAATAGGTTTACGGAAGTCATGACAGACAATCCCAGCGTGAATTAACATAGACGTCTGTCTAGTGCATGCATTTTCGAGCCCCTCACAAGGGAATTTTCAGCTAGGTGTAGTATGATCCAGTAACATTCCAGCTCCAATGCCCGCTCATTCATTCAATAATCGCCCGGGTCCGGTGTAAGTAAGTAAGTACGGTACATGTACGTGTAGGGTTAACAGTAGCGTACGTAGTATGTAGTATTCTCCTCAAAACAAGCATCACGGCGATCTAATACTATGTATTATAGACTCGAATATAATAAAAGAAGAAGAAAGTAAAAAAAAAAATCAAATTTCAAAAATTTTCCGAAAATCTATTCCTTATTTTAGGGATACTAACTAATACTAATACTGTCGTAGACTCGTAGTATATTATCAGTCGGAAGTCCTTCAAGCTCGAAAACGAAATTTATACAAAGGGCTTTGGTATTCTACCTTAGGTACGTACGTACGTAAAACTATAAAACTTGAAGGCGGAAGAAGGAAGAAGGGCTTATATATATTCTACAAGAAGTGCGCTGTTCTAACACTTGAGAGTAGAAGTAGAAGTAGATGAGAGGAAAGATTCATTGCAGGACCTAATTATCACCTATATATGATACTACCGACAACAACAACTTGGGAACGTGTGTCCGCAGCCGGTGAAATCTCCTGTACACCAAATCTCAGGCGTGAGCCTGATACATGTAGGCCGCGAGGCCTATAGATGCGTCTTTGTCCTTCCATTATGCACACACACACAATGCAAATCAAAGAATGCGGAAAATTATCTTCGTGAGTAGGCCTCTCGTGGCCAATAGCCGTGGGGTATGTTTGAAAAAAAATCAACGTCGCTCGCTAAATCGCTAAATATGAATTCACGTCCAATCTCATTAGATTCTTCAATTAGGTCCAGCCTGTACATGAATCGTATCGTCGTCGTAGGGGCGCAATGAGGAAGCGCCACAGATGTCGAATTGAAATGTCATCAGATGCTTACAGTCCTTCTGCGAGTCTGTAGAGGCTTCTGCGCATGGCAGATGAGTAATCTGAAACTCGTGCCTTGCTTCTCGCATTCTCGCACGAGTCCAGATTCGTTCCAGATGCTTCGATCAGTGGGTAAAAGTGCTTTCTCGTAGCAGGTCGAGTACCACCAACGTCCGACCTTTGCAACCATTTTCGTGATGCTTTCATCGTTGTTCTTGCCAGGCTCATATTGGCTGCCATAGTTGCCAACAAGAAGGTTCGAGAAGCTGAAGTCATTGTCCGAACCACGGCGAGCATTGATGTGGCGTTTGGACGTGGCAGATGATCCGGAGCCGGAGCTGCTGAAGTCTTGACTGCGAGGAATGCGGCCAGCAGTTGGTACACCGACCACGCAACGCTGTACAGCCTCAAATCCTCGTCGCCCGATTAGGCGAACCAGAACATCACTAAGATTCTGCAAACACACTTCTCGGTCGTGTTGCTGCATTCTTGTCTTCAACCCGCGAACAGCTTTGCGAGCCTTGCTGCCCATGTTAACTAGATCAAGGTCCAAGACGGCAACCTCCAGATGTCCTCCAGGCCGGAGCACACGCTTGCACTCAGATATGCACGCTGCGTACGAGGCCTCGGTGGTGGCGATCGGGTATCGCAAGACCACAGCCGTGAAGAAGCCTTTGGGGAAGGGAAAAGACGCAGCAATGCTTGTGAGCGGTATCTGGCGATGATTCGGTGGCGGTGGACCATCAGATTCTGGCCAGGAAAGTGAAGGAGATGCAGAAAGGCTAGCACCCATATTGTAGACCGTCGCTTCGGGATAGCTGAGGGCCACATAGAACGACCAGTCACTATTCAGACCGTCGAGGACAAGTACTCGAGGCTCGTTGACGAATTGAAGCTCGTTGTGCGCTGGACTGAACAGCACGCGCCCGAACGACAGCCATTTACTTGTCATCAGAGCACTTTGACGTAAGCGTGCTGAAGGCGACATCTCTCCAGGAGCCTCGACAATGTCTGATAGCTGCACATCTTGTTCTTGCCGAACGAGGATCGCTGTACTTGCTTGCGAATGCCGCGCTTCAGGTAATGACGCAGAGCGCGAATGACGGGAACCTCTGCTCTGCCGCGAGGATATCACGCTACCCTGCATACTTCCGAAGCTTGACCGCGGTAGTTGCTGGGCGCTGACTCTGGCATCGGTCTGGCTGCTGTCCCGATTTGAGACGAACAATGTGCTCGTACTACGACCTCCATATCCACCGATCAAAGCAGAAATAGTGTCGGGTGTCATTGGTGTCAGTGAGGGCTGAAGAAAGCGCGAAATCTGCTGAGGCACCGAAAGAACGGTCGAAGTCACCTCCGATCCAGGCGGGATTGGAAGCTCCGAGGTGGGAGGCTGTCCTGCTGGAGGTGGTACCCGAGACGGTCTGCTGTCGCCGTAAACCATATCTGAATACTGGAATGGTGCTCCAAGTGGTTTCTTTGCCTTGGCTTTCTTCAGAGGCACGTGCTCATCCATGAAGTCGTCATACTCGTCCCACACATCCTCATACTGTTGGGGTGGCGCGTTTATCCAGCTAGGGTAGCCCGAGCTTGTTGATCCGGACTGGTATGACTGCTGGGAGTTCTTTCGAGGAAACACAAAGAACTCATTTTGATTGTGGACGTCCATGCTTGTCCGGTTGGTCAGTGTGCTAGCCGGATTCGTGTTGTTACTGCTCTTTACTTCAGTCGAGTTGAAGTCAGACCTGGTGCTTGTGCTGGAATCAGGCTGCGAGCCAACTTCGATAGGGCTTGCCATTTCCCTAATCTGGTTGTAGACTGAGCCCGGCGGCTTTACGGTAGGGCGTGGCTGGTGACGCGCAAACGGTCGGGAGAAGGAATGATCGGATAACTTTCGATCTCGATCTCGCCGCGACACCACTGCAGGTATTCTTCCAATTGGGGAGAGCCGGGGCTGTCTCAGCGAGTCACCCCATAGGTCAGGCGTAGCCTTTGAGCTCGAGGTCGGCTCAGGAGTGCCGATGGCAGGACGTAGTGCGGTTGAAGGATGTGAAGGAACAGCAAGACTACTCATATGCCCTTGAACTGGCGACTGCGCTGCTTGATATGGTAGCGCAGTCTGAGCATCAAGTACTGCGGGCGTCTCCGCTGAGTCTTGGCGTTGAACGGAAATCCTCGGAAGCAAAGGTCTTGCTTTGAAGTCAGAGTCGCTGCTAAACCCGGGACTGGGCGGCGAGGGTAGTAGGCTGAGATGACGACCTTCATAAGGCACAATCTTGCTGAGTCTATTGGACTCAGACGCCGATTCGTCTTGAGATGTCTCATGGTCCAGGACTAGGCGACGGACCTCGTCAAGATTGAGAGGATCCTGAGATTCCGGCATAGCGTAGTGTGCCACAGCTCGTTGGGGTGACCGCTGAGGCATTTCGAGCAGATCTGGTGGGTCTACAGCCTTCGCCTTGCCCTTTGATCGCTGAAAGAAGTTCCACTTGCGACTCTGCTTTGCAATGGGCTCTTGTGGGAGCGAGCGCAACCATAGACCTTCTTTGCCACGGAATGGATCTTCAAATGGTGGCATCGAACTGTCAGTCTGTGGCCATGCCGTTTCCACATCATTACTGTCAAGATAGGCCGTTGTTGAAGGTGGCAAGCCAGTGTTAATGGGAGCAGGCATTCGCACCGGCGACTTTGAATCTGTTTGCGATAATCGAGTCAATGAGCGCCGGGCAGCAATGGTGGGCTGCTGGAATTCGAAATCGTCACTCGAGCTCTCAGATGTGTGGTTCCTAGCAAGCACAGGACGCCTGCTGGATGAGACACTATCGCTGCTCTGCATCGCAGACGGCAGAAGCCGAGGTTGCGGATAGTTTTCGAGCGAGGACGCCTTGGACGATGCGGGATAGAGGCTCGCGCCAGGAAAATCAGAGCTTGAGCCAGTGTTGAAAGTGCTGCCGCTGCCTCGCAAGACCTTCGGCTCCAAACGCTCGCGAAGAAAGTCGTCAAGTTCTGCAGCATCTTTGCTTCCACGACTACTTTTCCGGCTCGAAGAGATATTGCTTGGTCGAGGTGCACTGCTCGTTGTGCTATCAGCGCTAGGCGAACGGAAACCAGTGCTGCTGCCTGTGCTTCCATTGCGGCCACGACCACTGAATCTCCCATAGCCCTCGTGGCCAGTGCCTGCAGCCGGACCTTTGGAAGGTCGACGTACAGGCTTTTCAGTGACCTTTGCCTCTGCCTTGGGCTTCCGGGAAAAGATGCCGAATCTTGGCGACTTGGATGGACTTGGGCCTGGGCCTACGGCCGGTGAGTCCTTGCGAGAAGGAGCTGCGCTTTCTCGTGTAGCAGTATCGGGGGTAGGGCCTCTATGAAGACGTCGCGCGGAGGGTGGAGGAGAGATGGCGGAGTCTATCCGAGGCGACTCATTCCTTGAAGGAGTCCTCGATGAGAATCCGAAACGGCTTTTCGATCGTGGTGACGAAGCGGAGAGGGGAGTTTCTTGCGAGGGTGTCCGTTTATGATGGGTTGTATACAATCTTGGAAGATCGCTCTGAACCACAGGTGATGGACGACTGAGATCTGCAAGATCTGAAGTCCCATCACGACTTGGTCTTGGTGGGGGCAACGGCTTCTGCAGATTGAGTTTCTGTTTCGGAGGATCCACATTCAGATGAGCCAGCTCTGGTGGCGCTTGCACAGGTCTTTTGCTCGCCGGGGTCGGAAGCTGCTCCTTGGTGAGTTTTCTCCTAGATGGCTTCTTTGTCAGCGTGGATGTCTTGGCTACTTGTGGTGCTATGTTGCTCTTCGGTGCCGACGCTTTCTTCGCAACATGCTGCCTGGCTCCGACCTTGACAGTTGAATTAGAAGACGAGGTCGACGACTCTCGTACAGGCGCAAGGCCCGACTTGGACGCTTTATCGATGTAAGGACGTTGAGAAACGGGCGGATAGCTTTTTGCTGGGCTGGCCATCGTCTGTGATCGTGGTCCGGGTGCACTAGTCGCCATGATCCCAGGAGAGTATGAAGAAGTAGAGCTAGGCGTGGGCACATGGCTGAAAGGAGAGTCGGTGTACCTCGTCGAAGGAGTCGCTGATTGCGCGTAGGCAGGAACAGGTGGCGTGAACTCGCGAGATAAGGGTTGATGATCGTAATAGTCGTGTGCATGATCTTTTTCAGCGTGTCGTTGACCAAAGGAAAATGTCGAAGGGAGAGATATACCCAGGACGGAATCGTCGAACTGGGTTCTGGAGACCATGACGTCGCCTGCTCTTGAGAAAGTCTCGCCATCGATCACGTCTGAAGGATTTCGCTTCTGCGCAGCATAGCGATCGATTGCGCCGGACTGCTTCCTTCGCAAAGCCGTCGACCTTGGACTGTCGAATGTTGAGACGGAGGAACCGGAGACAAGCGAAGGTGTACGCATGCTTGTCGGCGCGGGTGTTGCGGCAGCGGACGGGGTGGCAGACAATCGTCGCGCTGGTATATTGGAAGGAGCTGCAGCAGCGAGGTGTGTTGGAGGCCGGCTCGTGCTTCTGGTCGATGAGTCGGTTGGAGTGATGCTTCTGCTAGCTCGTTTGGCCAGTTTGGATACATGTTGCAAAGTGTTGCTCTGTTGATTCTGATCTATGGCAGCGGTCTTGGTGGGAATTCGGGTGGTGTGCTGGGTATATGGTGATGTAAGTGATGACATGGCCCGAGGTGGCCAAGGGCAACAAATGGTTGGAGAATGCGGTGTGGTTGGATTCCAGATTCATTAGGACATGTATTGTAGGTGTTAAGGAAGGATGTGGTCGGCGTCCAGCGCTCTGCGACCAAGTGAAATAGTCGGAGGGCAAGAAGAGGTAGAGGGTAAAGAATAGTAGGCATGGATGCGGCAGAGTTCAGGCCAAGCTAAGCCACAACTTGCGGGCCTGTCACGGGAAGGCCGAGGCGGATGCCGATGCCGATGCGGCGAAGCGTGGTTGATGTTGCAGGTTGCAGGCCCGGACGCCACTTGCAAAACGTGGCCAACTGAGATTGGATTTCGCATATAGACACCAAACTGTGCAGGAACAGCGGTGCGTGTGTTTCTGTCGCAGCAGACTGGAGAGATGGCGAGGGGATGCCTTAGGCCTATGTTCCTGTCGCAGCGATGGGATGCCTCAGGCCGGAAGCAATAGGTGTATAGACGCTGGAGAGGACATGGTGGAGCAAAGACAGGAGTGTACATTCGCAGCATGTCTCTGCACGACAGACGCCACTGCAAGCGCCAGAGTCGAGTGGACAGTCGGAACATGTTACTTTGCACGCCTGCATGCAGCATGATATTGAGTCAACCCACTAGGAGAGAGAGGAGGGAATCCTGCACACGAGATTCGTCACCACCCGCGCATGGGCCACGTATAGCTTGTTGGGAAAGCCGGCAGCCGACACCTGGGCGTCTACACTGAACCTCCTCCATCTATCGAGCTCACCTTCCACACGCCCTGATTCGTCACACCTTCTCCATGCCATATTCAACTCCCTTCATCACCATCACCATCGCCTCCTCGAGCCCTCCCACTACTGTCCCATGTCAATCAATGAACATAGCCGCCCAGATGATCGATCGAGCCCATCACATTATTATTGTGCTCGACAAGCTAGAACTATGTGATCCCAGAACCTTGCCGCATGCTCTCGCAGTCCCGTGACCTCGAGGTGGGTGTATTGAGCTGTTATTTCACTCGCTCGCTCCCTCTAGTATCTAGTTCATCGGCATCGGGGCGTGCGGCTCCGTCGTGGCCTCGACAGGGAACGTCGATGATCACTCTGCTGCTGCTCTCATGGATCTCGATTCTCGTTAGAGCAGGAATCTTGTTGGCAAGCTGTCCGGACTCCGGCGGCTACAGCATAAATCTCTACAAGCGAAGCTGCAGTCGAGCTCTTCTTCACATCTGTCCATGTTTTGAGCTACATTTCGGCTCGAAATCCCTCGGTCTTGTGTGTCTGCATTAGCCATCAAGTGGATTCCAAGGCAGAAAAGAACGTTCAGCTATGCTTCAAAATTCATCAGATTTAGCTCTAGTGGTTTAGATATGATATGCTCAGTTGCCGCCATTCATGCAGTCCTCTTCGGTCGAATCATCCAAGCGAAGCCGCCAGCAGGTCGCTTGCCTTCGTACCCCGGCACCTGCACCGTGACATCTTTCTGCCACACGTACCCGTTCTTCTCATACAGTCTCCGGCCAAAGGCACTGGATTCAACAATGGCATCGTAGCCAAGCTCATCGGCCCTCGCGAGGCCCCATTTGACCAAAGCATCTCCCACTCGCTTCCTCTGGTGAGCAGGGTCGACTGTCAGGATGTCCAAAGAGACGACATTGCCCTTTACACACTCAATGTATGCATTGCGCTCCTGAACGAACCTGTCGGCCATTGCCTTGGCATATTCCGCCTCTTCCTCATCTGGCCAGAAGTCTCCCGTCCCGCCCTCGAAACGTCTCGACGCCGGCAAGTTTTCGTTAAAAACAAGCCATTTCGCCATTCCCATGATTTCTCCACTCTCGGAATCCACCGCTTTGATGTACGTCGTGCTCGGGTCTGTATTCTTGATCTTGATCATCCGCTCTACGCCTTGCTTCTTGCCTTCCTCAGTCCAGTGATTCGGCCACATGGCATCCCAAACCGGCTCGTTCCGCGCAAATGCCAGACCTGTGATCTCGAAGATTCTTGCCATGTCGGCGTCTTCAGCAGGCCCGACGATGATCTTGCTGTCTGTCATGCCGAGTGCTAGGTAGTGACTGATGATGCGTTAAGAAATTTTTTTTGTTTGTGCTTAGCGAGGGAGCACGAAGGTCTTCATATATTCGAGAGAGGACGCCGGAAAATGCATGACTTGCATACTCTGGCGTCTTGGCATTGCTTCTAGGTATTCCCGTTCTGATCCCAACACCTCGATGTTTTGGTATACACGCTCAGACGCGTCACGCGTGTCATGCCCCAATACGAGGGCAGACTAACTAATGGAAGGTCGTGAAATTCAAGTCGGCAAACATTTCGCTGTACACTGTTCAGCCTCAAGGCAGATGAGATGAGTTACCGCCATGCAATGTGCTGCCGAAAAGGCCAATTCTTCCGTTGCTGCTCGAGTATCCCCTTAACGAATTCCATGGTTAAGTCCGACGAACTGCTGCATAAAATCTAAGAGATCTAGTTGGTCGAATCCGCTTTGCATAAGTTGGCACAGACGCATTTTATATGAGAGATCCACCATAATCCTAGTTTTGCCGGTGAACGCTCCGACGCAACGAGTTTTTACAGGGGATCCCCAGTCATCCGGAATCGCGGGCCGTCAAGCCTACGAAAGCGATTTCCAAGAAAAAAAAAATCATAAACGATACCTCTCCTCTAGGACCATCCCAAAGATACCGGCACAATTGCCCTCCGCTTCCCCCAAAGGCGAACCCATTCTCAAAACATGTACTGACAGATTTAGAGAAATGGACCTCTCTCCACCTAGCGATTTTGTCCAAAATTTAGTGGGATTAAAACACGCGAAGAAATTCAAGGGAAGATATAGTAGGAAATTCATGACGTGGTATTATGGAAGTTTAGATTTTTAAGAAAGGGGAATAGAATTTCGGTTTGAGTATGTACATATGTGAATTGTGATCCTAAGACTGGGGTTATCAAGTAGATGGAGATGCAGAGGGAGGAGACGCCTATGTCCTCCTCCACTTCTGCTACCATACCATATAACCCTGAACTTCGCTCTATATAACCTCCTCATCTCAACTCTCCTCGTTTCAGTATCACGGTCCGTATATGTCCTCCTTCAACGACCATCACATCCATTTCCTCTTCTCCTTAATCTTTAAATGAAGTAATCCGAGAGACATCCCAACGCCGTTGGATAAAAGATGTACTTCAAATTAGCTCTATCGTTGACGGGATAGCGGCGTAGTCTGACTTAAAAGTATGGCCGTGTCTTGAATTGATGTGGCTGTGTACATGCTTGAGACACTGTTCAAATTGCGACGCATATGGGGCGGGCACCTTGTTGACTTTTTCCCTAGATATGCTGTTAATCGGCGTTCATTAGAAAGTCTTTCGCGACTGAGGTTCGTTCATCCACGTCTTAATGGGACTAGGCAATTCGACGTTGCTACGCGGAGAATTTGCACAAGGGAAACAACAAGGGCGAGATAAGCAGTTTCATGATAAGGAGGAAAAGTCGAGCAGGTACCAATTTAGTTCGTAATGGAAGCCTGACTCTCATGCCGCATACCTAATATACAGCAGCTGCTCAAAGGCATGTACACTCCGCATCCGGATTCCGCTCATGCCATTTCATGCTGCGCTCAACCAGCACATCCTAGCTTTTTGGTATGCATATCGTAACGACTTGATCGTGATGGCGCGAAAAGTTTCTGGAGCTTGTCCAGCTTACTCGACATCGGCCTTGTTCTCGAAGTTCTCGCCCTCAACAAGGTCAGGTATCTCGTCGTCATCGTCGTCCTTCTTCTCCTCGCCCTCGGCGCCCTTCTGCATGCTCTGGTAGCTCTCAGCCAGCTTGCGAAGGGATGCTAACGAGTCTGGGCCGAGCTGGTTAAGGATGCCTGGGACGAGCTCGGTGAGCTCCTTGTCCTCGCCGTTGCCGTAGATGGCGAAAGTGTTGGCTGGGACGGATGCGTGGACTGGTGAAAAAACGCATTAGTATCATGTTCGCGTTCAGAACTCCGTTTCGCTCTTGCACTACTCACCCTTTGGCGCGGAGAAGTGAATGACGTTGCCGTCAGCCTTGAACATGTTGACTTCCTCAATTGCTTGAATTGGCTGGACGTTCATTTTCTTGAGGGTGGTCTGCAGCTTCTTGTCGTCGGTGCCGGAGCTCTTGTGGACCTTCTTCACCTTTCTTCTCGGCGTACCCTTGCCTCTGTAATCACAATTGTCAGATTCATATCACTTTCCCCAGCATCGTGGACGTTTTCGGTATCGCGGCATTGACTTTGAGGTTTGAGGCAGGCTGGGGCATTTCGGTGAAGTCTAAGCATTGTATACTGAATATGGTGTTGCTTACCCTGCATCACAAACAGTCAGCCCTGTGTCAAACGCAACGCCATTTTCGATGCGCTCTGTCGCATTTGTGTGCAGCGCAGCGATATATGTACATACCAATTCGCACAGCATTTTGCATGCGGGCCAGCTTCTCGTGATCCATCTTTTCAGGTGTTTGTCGCGGCCTCAGCCTCGACTATGCGCACAGGGAGGAATCTGTCGGTACTACTGCCTCAATTGCTGTCGACTCGGCCAGCACTTTCCTCGACAGTTGGCGCGGATGTCAGAGAGATGCTGCGGGAGAGGTGTGAGGTCTCGTGCGGTGCGAACCTGTCGCCGTGTGGGCTTCGGCTTTGGTGCCAAGAAAGCACAGACAAAAATCGCTGCCCGCTTTTCAAGGCTCCTTCACACTGACAGGAGAGGAGAGTTCATGCACAACACATTATTTACCATCTATGTACGAAAACGCTATCAATATGTCGTTATTATTAATTCATCTTCTTTAGCTGAGTGTCAAGTTCCTCCTCTGTCCAATCCCAAAGCTGCTTTGCAAGGTCCTCCTTCTGTGCGAACCAGAACGACCCTCCACTCTTGCTGCCCACTGGCTTCCAGTAATGCGAAGACCTGACCCGATCCTTTGAAGCTGTAGCTGCCCAGAGCGAATTCTTTGCGCCGCCGGGAACATCCAGAGTAACCTTCTTCAAGAGTGGCAGGGACACTCTGATCAGTGGATTGGTCTTCTCCTGAGATGCATACAGATCTGTAATGATGACACCTGGATGCAAGCTGGTGGCAGTGATGGCCGGGTATCGCTTCTGAAGTTCTCGTGCATGAAGGATGTTTGCAAGCTTCGATTGACCATAGCGCTGCCAGGTGATGTAAGTTTCCAACTTGTCCTGATCGTAGATGATGCCTGGAGCCATGTAGTGGCCCTCTGAGCTGACATTGATCACCCGAACATCCGCATTTGGTTGTTCTGCTGTCTTGAGGAGAGTTGGGAGCAGGAGCTTGGTCAGCAGAGCGTGTCCGACATGGTTTGTGCCAAACTGAATCTCGTAGCCGTCCTTGGTCTTCGAGTACGGAACGGCCATGATACCCGCATTGTTGATGAGCACATCGAGCCTGTCCGATCTCGATTTGAACTCATCCGCTGCCTGCTTGACCGATGCCAACGATGTCAAGTCCATCTGGAGGAAGGTGATGTTGCCATGTGGGACTTGTTTCTTGATGTCCTCAATTGCCGCTTCTGCTTTTGATGGCGTTCTCGCTGCAAGGAATATTTCCTGCGGCTCATGCTTTGCAAGTTGGAGGACGGTCTCCTGTCATGACAATGAGTATGCATGACGTGCACAATGACTCCGTAATGCTCATACCTTTCCAAGACCGGTATTGCCTTGACCGAGTCAGCGTGAGTGCTATAGGACGTGCGTAGATGGACTCTACCTCCGGTGATGAGGATCACCTTGCCATTGAGCGAAGGAATGTCGCTGTCTGGGTTGAAGCCTTTACCGAAGAGCCACTCAAACATTGCTCTGGAATCTGCTGTCTTGTCTTGTCCTGTGGTATTGCTAGCTTCTGTGTTGATGGCCTACCATTCTGCTGGCGAATCGGCTCCTTGTCATGACAACCTTTGCACATGACGTAGCAATGCTCGACACCTCCGAAACGCTGTATGCGATCCATCTTCGCTATCGAGACTCGTCGATGGCTCAATTGCGGCCGTAGATCTTGACGAGGCGAATGGAGTTGAGTCAAAATTTGTGTGGCTGCATCTTCTACTGCAAGGTTGTCTACGTTGTCCTTGGCGTTTGGGAAGAGCACAGAATGCTGTATCCTAGCAAGGTTTGTTAGCCGTATCCAGGTTTGTTCATGTGAGTGCCGAGACAGCGAAAGCAGCGAAGCGAAGCGTGGCGGCAGCGGTTAAACTCCATCGCCCAGCACATCACAGCACAGCTCCTGCATCTCCTTCTCTCTGCCGCCATCCGTCTGCTGGCGTGCTCAAGAGTTCTGCTAGACGATACACGTGCATTGTCATCCTACACCCAACAACACCGCAGTAACACTCTGCATGTCTGCCCTTTCACCATGCCAGCAAAGCTCCGCCCGCGAACGCACCCCCGTCTCCCGATAGACAGTAGTAGCGCAGTAGCGTAGGAGCGCACGCTGGGCCTGGCTGGCCATGTCCAGCAACGACAACGACCCGTCTGACCCCGACCCCATAGCAGCAGCAGCAAAGGCATCGCCCGCTGCTGATGTCAGCTTTACCGCGGTTGGCGATGGGCAGAATAATAATCAGAATCAGTATGGACTTGGCCATGGATACGCCGAGTCAAGCTCGCAGGCCGAGTCAAGGAGCTCGAGCGCGAAGAGAAGAAGCAGTCACAGCATCAGCGACAGATTGAGCAGAGTTGCGGACAAGGCTACGGAGAGAATATCGCAGGGAGAAGAAACACCCAATAAGGCAGGAAAGACGGCGCACACCAGCACACCGCATCGATCGAGGAAGACTGGCGGCTTTCTGCTCGACACTGTGCTTGGCAATGGTCATCTACGACGAGCAGACACCTCGGCGAAGAAGGGCAAGGGCAGTGAACAGAATGGCAAAGTCCAGCAAGACCAGAGCAGAAACTCACTCAGTCGAGCCTCTGGGGAGTCCTCCCAACGCAGCTCGCCTCTCATGAAAGATGTTTCGGTGGAAGTTGGCGGCCATGCTCGATCTGGCACTGGCCAGATGTCGACACCAGCTGCTATGGACCCCGCGCAGTTGGTACAGATGGCATTGAACCTGAGCGAGAGTCGCAAGCGCCATGTGAGTAGTACTCTTCCCGTGCCCATCTCTCCTGCTAGCGGCGGCAGACGTGTTGTCTCCGCATTGGATCCCGGATACGCCACTCTTCGACCAGCGTCGTCTAGCGGGAGGCGGAGTCGTCTCAGCGATGGCATGGCAGATCCCTCCTCGCCATCACAGCGACAGAGCAGTCAGCATGATGGACGGCCTGATACAGGATCGATGACTTCTGACAATGTGATGTACTCCTTCTCACCGGCAACATTATCGCGGGCAGAGAAGGCGCGGCGATATTTTGAGCTTGCAGCGGAGCATAGAAGATTGTTGGACTATTTGCCTCCCTTGAAGCTTGATGCGACTGCACCTGGCAACTACATGATGCAAGCGACCAGTAGTCCAGGAAGTGCGCACTATCAGATGACCCGTGTGCCATCCTATACCAACAGCAAGCGAGACCTGGGCCGAGCATATAATCCCTTGCAAGCGCTGCGAAATAGACGTCTCCGCAACATCTCCCGACGACCTCTTACAGCACCGCCAGATACCTGGCAGGAGACTGATCGGATTAGACGATGGATTGATGGCGTCGAGGTTGCTTCTAAAGATCATTCGTATCGTCCAGGTAATGATCAAGTACGACTGCCTACGTTCTCGGGTGAGCTGGAATCGAGCCCAGCCGTTCCCGGTAGGTCAGATACAGCCTACCGCCATCGTAGAACGGATACGGTCAGTTCTGTCATCACAAGACCAGAAAATGCATGGACAATTGAGCCTGCCGAGATGCTCGCAGATACTTACTGGACGGAAAGAGACGACAACAAAACTGTCATCGAAGATAGGCATGGCAACCGCATCTTTCCAAGCAGAGCTCGAGCGAGCGTAGAAGTACCACGGAAGAGTAGAGAGTCGGAGCGGGTCTTCGACCTGGGACCGGATCGAGATAGACGAAACCGTGTTGAAGAATCTGAAACCGAGGACAAGAAGCGAAAGAAGCACAAACACACGCTTCCCATTCCAGGACGATTGCGACGGAGTCACATCAGTCGATCAAGTAGTGTGTCTACTGCATCTAGCGAGGAAGGCCGCAAACCGCCAGCATTAAGGTTCGGTGATGATCAAGGAGGTGACGAGAACGTAGGTCCGCTTGAACGACACATGCGGACCATGATCGCGAAAGAGGAGCGAGGGGAGCTGCCATCACCTGAGCTCGTGTCGCCAGACCATTGGGATTCGAAACATACGCCATTTCCCAATCATCGCGCAAGCATCGATCAAACGCGAGGAAGCATGGATCTTGGCCATGGTCAGTCTCTCGCCAACGGCAGACTATCTGTGGACATGTCGCAGGTACAACGGCGTTCGAGATCCACCGAAGGAAGATTGACATCTCTCGACCATGGGCTATCTTCAATGGAAGAACTGGTATCTGGTAGTCCCGCGTCGCCAGTGATCCCAGGATTCATCCCCACGATAGACGAAGGAGTCTCCTCCAGAGATGCCAAACGTAACTCGACTTTGCAGCAGAAATCAAAGGGATTGAAGCTGCCCTCATTCCGATCTCGTAGCAAGGAGCGGAACAATATCGAGCACACAGACTTCGCTATGAACTATGGCCCACAGCTTTCTCCCGTTATGAGTGCAGATACAAGCTTCGAGTTCCCGCCTCGGTCCAGTCTTGACTCAGCACGACCTGATCCGTTCAAGCGGCAACGGACAGCGGATAGCAATGCAAGTAGCTTGAAGCGTACCGATACCACCACCACTGCCACAGACCCTTCTGCCAAAGACTCATCTACGACATCTTTCGGACGACGTTTCCTCAAAGGTGGTAGAGTAGGCGAGCTGGTACGCAACGAGTCCTCGCGGTTTGGCGACCGATTTAGAAGTCGTGAAGGCATCAATCTAGAGATGTCTAATGTGCCTTCGGACATTTCAGACGTTGATGAGGACATGACGTTGAAACTCCGATACACCAGTGATCAAGCCGATACAGACAGCCAAATCAGTCCTCGTGCATCGTTTGAACGCGATCGACAGCGGCCAAAGTACTTCACTTCGAATCTCCCGTCTTTCAAATCACCATCGGGACGTGGCAATCGGCCTGCACAGACTCCCTTGTCGGAAGATAGTGACCCCTTTGAAAAGCTTCGACCAGCGCCAGCACGGAAAGGCCGTTCGAATCGACCAGCACCTCCACGCATTCAGCTTCCTGATGATGGCAACGCCTCTGAGCCCGAGATGTCACCGGACAAGTCTCGAAATTATTTGGGCATTACTCAATACGACCGGCGCATGTCTGTATCTCAGAATAATCTCACGAGGACTAACACAGCAGAGACTTCTTCCACCGTGCCAGCGAGAGGCATTCGAGGCATACCAAGGTCTAGTTTGTCACACGTCGACGCGAAACGACATTGGAGTATCTCCGATCAGGGACATCCGGAGAAGGCCAATAAGGTTACCGCGCGCGACATTGCACGGGTTCGCGCGCTTCTGCTCGCCTCCGGCATCAAAGCGCATGAGATTTACCACATGGGAAATGCCACACGAGAAAGACCTCTACCTCTCATTGCCAAAGCTTATCAGTCGGCGGGGAAAGAGATTCAAAACGTTCCACGATGCGAAGAGCACCTTGTCGCAGCGCGCATGCTCTCTCAGACGCTCGACGAATCGACCCAAGCATTCGAACGCACGCTCCGCCGGTTCCAATCTGAGACCGCAAAGAGACTCAGTACACAGTTGGAGGAACTCTCGAATCGCGCGGCCGACCAGCTCACCAAACTGGTGCACGAGACATCAGATGAAGCCGACGCATTCAATGTCGAGCTGACAACAAAGCAGCCGCAAGACGTGAAACGAGTAGACGATGCCGTGGAAGATATGTTCAGACAACGAAGGCGGCAGTTCCGACTCGTCATCAATACCGGATTCAAGCTCCTGGAATGGTTACTTTTGGGGATCATGTGGGGGGTGTGGTTCGTTGTGGTCATCTTCAACACTTTCCGAAGAGTTTTGATGGGCATCGTCAGAGTGCTCAAATGGCTTTTCTCCTTCTAGATTGTAATAAAGTTGATTTTTTTTTGTTGGACTGACTTCTTGAGATACCCTGATGCTTTTAGGCGTAGACACACAGAAACAGATGAGATATTGGAATATACAGAGAGCGCTTAGGGCTTATAGTCACACTTTTTCGAGTCTATTTATCAATGAATTCCGATTCTTACTTCGTCATACCAGTAGAGCGATTCTCGGGAGCGATCAATGAAGCTTCGGCTATCGTCAAACGTGTCATAGCAAAGTGGTACGCTGCTGCTGACCATGGGCGTGCCTCTTCCGCAGCAGGAATCATGCTGCTCCGCCGATCAACGCAAACCCAGCGAAACCACCGACCACGCCGCCTGCAATGGCACCTCCATGTGGGCTGCGTCACCCGATTGTGACGAAGATCCAGCAGACTTGGTACGTGTTCCTGTAGATGTCGATGTGAAAGTCCCCAAAATGCTGGACGGTGGTTCTATGGTAGTGGAAAGACTGACTTGTGCTAATGATACTTGCAGCTCCCAAAGGTGTGGAAATTGTACTCACGGTGAGTGTCACTGTGCCTGGGAGCCTCGCAAGGACAATTTTCGGGTTGGCAGTCGCTGTTCGACACGTCTACGGCCGCTTTTAGACCAGCTGGTGCCTTGGTTATGTTCGAAGGTCCTGTGTTCCTGAGTAGAGCTCGTGGAATTCCGAGCTGCCCATTGTCCATATCGAAGATAACGTACATGTTGTGACCCGCTAGTGCCGAATATCAAAAAGCTACAGGCCTCTATGCCATTGGAGAAGAGGAGTCTCTCGCCAGTGGTTACTGTTGACTGAAGGAATGGTAAATTCGCTACTGTCGAATTTAACGAGACTTGTGAATCAAATGTCAATGTAATTCGTTGGAATCAGCATAATCGCGGATGTAAAAGGTATTGTGCTCCGCGAAACTGAAGTATGGTTGAATGGGAGCTTCGTACAGATGTTGGGGCAGGGACCAGCCTGCGCTGGCTGTGTCGAAAATGGTCTATGTCCTTGTGCCGGTAAAGAGAAATATCGCCGACTTCAACAACATCCAAAGCGACTGAACCAACGACCCAAGACCCGTCACCAAAATTGGAATTGATGGCTGGAGCAGGAGAGATCTCTTGGTATGTTTCAGAGTCCACTGTGAAAGCTACCGCCTCCACATGCTCGGATGGCATTCATGTCACCGGGCTGGCAATCGCTGACAGAAAAGGAGTTGGAGGAAGTATCAGGAGAGGCGGTATACGGTCTGATCTTGTGGTGGGGACCCAACTGTGTCGGAGCTGTTAGCGAATTGTACCATTGATGAAATAAGTCCCTCCGAGCGTCCAGTTCAAGCTTTTGAAGACATTTTACGCAATTCTCTCTCGCTTGTCAAACCGCTCATATAGGTTCCTGGCATAGATTCCGTGTCGAAGCCCTGGGCTTGCCGTGGTATGTGAGAGAGACAAATTAAGAAGACCGTGGATCAGAGTCGGGATCAGGGAGATCAAGAATGCGAGATGCAACTTCCTCTCAGATTCTAAGATGATGGGGTCTCGTCAATATGGACACGATCGAGGAGACTTTATGAAAGCCTCTCCAGCTTGCTCCTCATGCCGATCCAGGCTAAAGTGATTTGGCAGATATGGTTGGCTAGCAGGTTGCGATTCGAGATTGAAGATCGCGTACCCGACTTAGCTTCCCAATATGCAGCTACGTTTCAGTAGTCTAGCCTTGTCGCTACTCTGCGGGATTCAGTCATCTGGGGCACGCTGTGCGCTGTGACGGCTGTCTTGATTTGACGTTGCAGTCATGAATGCGATATTGGCTATATATCGCTGAGCCCAGCTATCGTGGTTGTACGGTTCAATGATAGAGCAACGTGTGGTACGCCTCAGCCATGATGGGCTTGCGCGGACACTTGATGCATCAAGAGCCATGTTGCCAGCAGGATGATGTCGATCGAGTGAGGGATGGAAAGGCTGAATGTCTTTGCGAGAAGAAGCTGTAGACCGAAGGAGAGGTCGGGAGCAAGGATCCTTACAGGCATCGCATTGGCTCGAAGAAAACGGGAGCTAATGGATGGCCGACGGGATCTCCGACATACCAAGTGTGCAATAGCTGCAACTTTTTCCCTTCGGCTTCATCCATACTCTGTTTTTAGTTCTATCTTTAAAAAATCATAAAATTCCTACTGGTATTTCACAAGATTAGTCTTAAATTCCAAGATAAAGATTTATGGAAGTAAATCTGAAAAGCACACTCCGTAGTTGATGTTTATTATAATCGCTAGTACGTTTTCGCTACAGATCATGAGAGCGCATGGCTATTCTTCATCGATGGTTCCTCTCGCTCCAGCGCTAGGTCTAGGTGTGCGCCAAGCGTGGGGACTCAAACTCCCGGGTCGGTTCTGATCTGAGACGTGAAGAGGACTCCTTACGTTAGGCATCTCGTAGGTCGGGCTAGGAGGATCATACTGCTCTGGCTCCGGCGGAGGTGGATAGAATGGTTGCGCTTGAGGCGGTGGAGGATAGTATGGTTGGTGCTGAGATAGATCCTCTCTGAGCTGTTGCTGCTGCCACTGATTTTGCTGCACAGGAGGAGATCCAGCTGGAGTATGAGCCCAGCTGCCATGAGTGCCACCATTGACCTCGCTCTTGTGGACAGCATGGTATTGCTGTGCGGCCATGCTACTAGGAGCCTCGGCTATGTTCGCTTGCTGCATCTGATGTGGAGAAGAGGGCGAGGAGGCATCGGAATGGGCTGTCTTATGCTTCGGCTTGCGTCTTCGGCGAAGGCAAAGGAGAATGATGCCCATGATCAAAGCGAGCCCTAGGAGGCCTCCGACGACGCCGCCTGCGATAGCTCCGACGTTTGAGCTGCCATTGTTCTTCGTCGTAGGCGCTGAAGATGCCGTGGGTATGTCACGAGTAGCAGTACGAGTGCTAGTCGTTGCCTTGAGCTGGAACAATCTGCTTAGGTCGGAATTGGAGAAGCCGGTCGTGGCAGGCGTAGTAAACGTTGCACCTCCAGTACTGCTCCCACCTATTACAGCTGTGAGGTTTGGAGGCAGAGTGTAGTCGGTAAGGTTCGGCAAGAATTGATACCATGGAACGCGATCTCGATCATTCGATCCAAGATTCAAATTGTGCATACCCCATATTGAAGCAGCGTCGCAAGCTGTGTGCGATGCATTGGACCACCAGCCGCCCATGATGATCATCTGCCCATGATTTATCACGTCACAACTCAAGGAGTGGTGACCAGCTCCGTCGTGGTTATATGGGTACAGCAAGGTCCAGGTAAATGATGGCATGGACAGGATCCAAACATCGCCAAAGCTTTCGTTGCCTTGATCCTCGGGCTGCAGGCCTCCAAAGAAGTAAATGTTATACGATGATGTATCGTTTGGCCAACTCACACCACCGCAGAAGCGTCGGCGCATTGCTGGCGTGTCTCCACTTGTCTGCTGTTGATAGAACTTATCTGCAGCGATGTCGTACAGATAGATCGTGTCCATGGAAACACCGCTTGTGTAGCCAGAAGAGTTTTGTTGTATCCCTCCGAAGTAGACTAGCATCCCAGCATCTCCAGCCGGGATGTAGAACATGGCTCCTTCTGCGCGTGGCATATTGTCATAGAACGCAATTTTGTTGAATTTATTTTGAACCATGTCGTAAGATAAGAAGGTACTCTGCATGGTAGCATTTGCTTCTCCAGAGACCGTCGCGTTGCTACTCCATCCTCCATAGTAGTATGCGATGCCTTTGTTTTGGTCCACAGCACTTGCACCATACGACGGAGGATCAATACCAGAAGTGGTGGTGTCATTAGTACTCCATCGGTCTACTAGTGTATCAAACCAGTATATGTTGTCGAAGCTCAAAGGCACCGATTGCGCTGTGGTGTTTCTGTACTCGCCTAAAAGCGGTAAGCAAGTGCTAAGACAGTCTATACACTCTCTTTACTTACCGCCAAACAGGAAGAACTTCTTGTTGACCTGATCCGGCCAAATTGTGCCTCCAATAAGAGAAGGAACATTGGTATCTTTCGATAGGTTTGCGTACTCCTGAGGGAAGTTGTCTCCATTCACTGAACTAAGATCGGCAAAGATGAGCTGTGTGTTTGTGTAATTGACAGTGCCTGGCGCGATACCGCCATCGTAGTCATAGTTGATGTAGCCGCCGTCGATGTAGAGCTTGTGGTCAATGACAGTGGTACGATGAGAATGACGGCGACAAAAGTGATTGATCTGGTCCATGACTTGCCCTTGAGCCTGAGCGATGTAGAGCAGGTAAAGCAGCATCGCATTCGCACTGATTCGACGCATGGTTTCAAAGTGATACGGCAGCACGAAAGGATGAAGCGAAAGGGAGGTGGGAAGCGAAGTGGGACCTGTCTGATATTTCAGCCTTCACGGTAGTCTTTGTCACGTTCTTGCAAGGCTGAGAATGGTTTCTCCACGCGTCAAGCATCCTCCATCCTCCGCCACTTCTTCCGGCCCCACGAGGCGTCAATTTGCGTTCCGATCGGCGAGACTGGTCTCTGGAGCTGCAAGCCGTGCTGCGGCACGGAAGTGTTGGCAGTACAAATGGATCGTGGTATTGGATCCACGTTGTACAGCTCTCATCGTCGAGCTACGGGACGAGTATCGTCGGCGATAGTCTCTTGTCCAGTCTTTCAGTTGTGATTGAAGTAGTTCTATTGCCGAGATGGACATTGAGAGGCCTGACCCCAATTTGTCCATTAGAAGAGCCAGCTTGTTAGAAGATCTTCGGCTAGATCTTGCTGTATTGGTCGTGTCTAACGAGGCAGACCACAAGCAGCCACAAGATAAGGCGTGCAGTCTGCGGTGAAGTCCTGCGAATCTCATGCATGCGGCCTCTCGAATCCAGGCGTGCATCTCAACTCAAATTGATCCGACTTTGGCTGAGCCGCTGAGTCAAGCGCAGGAGCATGCCGCCGCTGAATATGTGGGTCTATATCAGACTTCCTGGTGAGATGTTGTTGGAAAAGAGAGAGAGTGATTGAGTCTCCTGCCAAGGCCGGAAACTTTTCCGCCATCGAAACATTGTTCTCCTCAACGCGCTACACATTAACTACATGTATCGGGGTAGACATGTTCTGTGTGCTTGGTCAACGTGGCTATCATGGCAAAACTCGCGACTACAATGCTGCCGTCGCCGCGCTCAATGGCCTGCAGAGCAATTCTTCGATAGTCGAGGCCATCAAGAAAGCTGGACCTGGCTGGAATAAGCGTGCCATACCAGATATGCTCAACTGGGTGCGCCGGATAGGATATGAGGTGTGCGCTGCCAAAGGATGATAGCTGCATGGCACAAGGTCTGACTGTAGGTATTAGCCGTCCGATTTCGATCATCTTAACCCCATACACATTGCAGGAACCAAAGGCAAAGGCTCCACCTCTTCCTTCATCTCCTCCATCCTTGCGCAGTATCTGCCGACCAAGAAAAGCATACACGCAGAAAGATTACCGTCCGCAGTCGGACTTTACACATCACCACATCTGCGCGTCGTTCGAGAGAGGATAAAGATCAATAACGAGCCAATTTCAGAAGAGCTGTTCGCTCGCTGCTTCTGGGAGATATGGGACCGATTAGAAGCATCGCAGCCAACACGCTTGGACCCGAGCTCGAGAGGAATAGATGGGAAGCCTGTCTATTTTCATTTTCTCACATTGATGGCATTGCATTGCTACCTCAAAGAGTCGGTAGGCACAGCAGTAATTGAGTGCGGCATTGGAGGAGAATATGATACAACCAATATCCTATCAAAACCAACGTCCACAGGCATTACCAGCTTGGGCATCGACCATGTCGCACTCCTCGGCGACACTATCGACCAGATAGCGTGGCACAAAGCCGGCATTTTCAAGAAGGATGTCCCAGCCTTCACCGTTCCGCAGCCAGCAGAGGCACTTAAAGTCCTGCGAGAGAGATCGAAGGAACGGCAGACAGAGCTGCACGTCGTGTCTACTCACAAAGCCCTGCAGTCGATCCAGCTTGGTCTTCATGGTGACTTCCAGAAGCTCAATGCCTCTCTAGCCATAGCAATATCAGCACTACACCTCAGTCGTCTCGGCTTTACTGGACTACCAGACCCCTATGACCCAGAAGCTGAGCTGCCTCAGGAGTTTGTGACTGGACTTGAGACCACAAAACTCGGAGGTCGGTGCGATATGCGACCAGATGCAAGACTCCCATCACTCACTTGGTACATCGACGGCGGCCATACGTTGGAGAGTATCGAGGTGGCTGGTCAGTGGTTTGCAGAGAGGACTGCAAAGGCAGAGGCAGAAGGCGGCCAGCGCATTCTCCTCTTCAACCAACAGACACGGGATGCATCCTCATTAGCGACACGCCTCCAAAACACTCTTGCTGGCGCACTGGAAGACGCTCATGCATTCAAGCATGCAATTTTCTGTCCCAACACAACGTACAAGGATGCTGGATATAAAGCAGATCTGGTCTCGATGAACACTAGTCAAGACGACGTTGACACTTTACGTGTACAAAAAGAACTTGCAGCTGCCTACAATGCCATCGATCCTAAGGCAGAGGTCCATGTTGTAAGCACCATTGAGGAAGCCATTGCTCGAGCTCGCGAACTGGCTACCACTTCGAAAACGCAAGTGCTTGCCACTGGCAGTCTGCATTTGGTTGGCGGTGTAATTGAAGTTCTGGAGAGCGAGGAAGAGACGACTGGAGAATGAGAGGAGTAGCACAGGCCAGTCCAGGTTACGCCAAGGAGTCTGTCGCGTCGCGCATGAAAGTGGGGCCCAAATATAATACCGCACCAGGGGCCGTGCGTTAGGCCCACTGGAAACTAGGATCGGAGACCTAGGAGAGCGGCGGTCGGTGTAGACTATAAGCGCTTCCGCTCCTACGCGTCTACGCGTACTAGTTTATTTAGGTTCTTTATTTGTACACCCCTACTAACCTTACTATCGCTCCGCTCCGCCCTCTCTAATAAGCATTCCGCCATTAATTCTATCTCTTATATCAATTAAATTATACCTTTAATCTCTTCTAATGCTAAGTTAATTAGTAACCTTCTTAGAGGTGCCGGAGATAATAACATACTCGCGTCGGAGGCCTAGAGTAACTTCGCGCTCGAATATAACGGTATATAGATTACGCCCGGAGTAGTACGGTCGGAATCGCTAACTTATCGATAGATGTAGAAGTAGAGGACGATTTAGACGATTCTAGTAATAAAAACGCGTTAGGAAACGCGTTAGATTCCTCCGATTATCGACCCTCTCGTAAGTCTCGAGTTCTTATAAAGCTATCCGATTATTACGCGTCTTTACCGTACTTCGACGACCTACGCGAGTAGCGCGAGCGCCTAGTCTTACACGGGCCCGAAGATAGCTATACTATACTAGTAAAGTAGTAGCGGTCGTTATTACTATATATTAATAATATCTAGGTAAAGGATAAGGTCTACGTCGAGAAGAGCGGTCTCGAGACCGTATAGTACGCGTATCGTTTTCGAAAGTAGCTATATTAGAAGGCGGATAAGCGATAAGGCTTCGGAGAAAGAAGGTATAATAAGAAGATAGAAGCGGCGCGTAGTTACCCTATTATAATAAAGGTATATAGCCTTTACCGCGAGGACGAGGAAACCGGCGAATAAGAGCTCTACGCGTATCGTATTTAGCGCGTTAGTCGCGAAGACTATAACGATTATTACTAGCTCGATAACTTCGATCTCTTCCGTCGTTATAGCGCTTTATTAACTACCGTAGGGTACGAGGTATACTATAGATATAAGCCGAGCGCGGTATAGAAGGCTTTAAAGGCGGAGTATAACTAAGGAGCGAATACGCTATTTAAGGCCGCCGGCGGGTATTTTATAATAAAATACGATGTTCTTAACTCGGGGAGGGCCTTCCGGAAGGCGTATAAGGATAGGAGGCTCGGCGGCGCATATTTAGTATAGTAATCGTAGTAGGAAGACTTATACGAGTAGTATTTATAAGGTAAGTTAGTATTATTATTATTTCCTACGTTACGATATAAAGTTCGAATTAGTACTACGGGAGCGCCGGTCCGCGCATCCGGACTCCGAGTAACTAATAGATCGATGCGAAACCTTACCTAACTCATCCTCTAAATCGAGGAAGATATTAGGCTCGTTAGGCTCGTCGTTCTCCGAACGGAGGACTAAAGAGCTAGAATTTCGAAGAATCTCGAAATTTTAAAGTTCTTCGCTTAACGCGGGAGGACCGTAGAGCCTTAGCTTCGAGCTAATAAAACATTTTAGATACTATAGCGAAGCCTCGGTCTAGCTTTTAGCGCGCCTTAGTATCCCCGAAACTCCGATCTTAGATTCCGCGCGATTCCTTTGTTTTAATTTCTATTTTCTATTATAATAAATGCTAATATATTACTTTAGAAGGGCTTAATTACGAGAATATAGAAGCCTTACGCGCGACCGATAATAAAATTACGTACGGTACCGTATATACGACTAAAACTAGCCTCGAGCTACTTAAAGCCTACCGTACGCTCGCCTTTATAGACGCGACTTATAAGACTAATTATTTAGGTTAGTTCCTTTACACTATCATAATAAAGGATAAATACGGTATATCGCGTACGGTAGTACATATAGAAATACCTATAGATAACGGTAATATTATAGCGGCCTTCTTACGCAAGATAACTAAGTAGACCGACGGCGAATAGGTACTAAGATTTATGCTTATAGACGACTCGGCGGTAGAACGACGCGTAGTTCGAATAGCATTTAGCGACCGTATAACCTACCTACTATGCTACACGTACGTTCTACGGACTATTAATCGATACTTCGGCGGTAAGGACTTTACTAATACGCGTCGACATCTTCGTACCGCCGTCGTCTACCGCCGGTTACTAGTAGGCGCATAAGAGTTACTATAAGCTACTATTAATAGCCTACCTCGTAACGCCGAATACGAAGCTAATACGCGATACTTATAGTAAGACTTCGGTAGCGATATTCGCCTATAGGCTAACTATTTTCGCGTCTATAACGTACCTATTATCGTCTAGTAAAATAAGACTATAAACATTCTCGAGAGCTTCTATTCTTATCTTAAAATGGACGGTAATAAGGCGCTAATAGCGGCGGACTTCTTACTTAAAGGTATAGCGATGTACGTACTATGAGAGATAGTCGCGAAGGACCTTCGGTCGGACATTACCTCGCGTCGTTAAGCATTAAATATGTACCCTCTCGCTCGCGGCGACGACGACGAGCTACGGCAATAGCTTTTACGCCTACTATAGCCTATTTAGCGTAAGATTAGCGCTTAGATTAATCTCGTTAACGATAAGATAGCATTTTCTAACCTAAAGCCGCTCTTAGAAGATTACTCTACCCTTACCTACGATAATAAGTTCTTCCGCGAGAATCGCGTTCTTTACGCCTACCTATAGTATTATTACATTACTCTTCTTTATACTATTATTAAAGATTATTACTAGTAATACTAGGTAGACATGTTTAAAGGGCGCGCGCTAGAGGTATACGAGTTAGAAGACTTACGTAAGCGCGGTAGCGATAACGCGACCGTAGCGCTACCTTACGCGCCTACTTATCGACTTAACGTCCGCGAGATAATAGTAGAAGCGTACGACATAATGTTCTAACTAGAGCGCCTATGCGACGACGAAGGCCTTAACGAAGACGACCCTAAGCGCTAGGAAATTATCTCTTAGATGCTAATAATCTTCTACGAGTCCGGTAATACCCTTAAGCGCGACATGTCTTAACTAGTATTAACTTACTTTAAGTCGCGACATCTAGGCGCTAATCTAACGCTTACTAAGCTACTACGACCCTTATAGAAGCCGCTTCTAAGTACCGTATTATCGATATATTATAACCCTTCGAAAGCGCCGACTAACGCGATAATAAAGAAGCGTAAAGGTAAGAGCGTAGTTACTAGTAAGAAGCCGAAGAAGTCGAAGAAATAGGTAGAGTAAGAACACATACCCGAGCGAATACTACTAGCGCTAGTTTAACTATATGCTTACTTAAATGCGTAGTAAATAGGTTAAGGACCGCCGCTAGCTATTCTAGTCGGTATCGATGCGCGCTCTTCGTAAATTCCTTTATATACCGCCGCCGCGGGGGTAACATATAGCCATTATATGCCTCCGCCGATGCTACCCGTATCGCATACTACTTTTCCTTAGTTAAATAGGTAGTAAAACGCGCCTCCGAGTACGGTATAGGTCTACGGCGGCATACCTTATATATTGCCGCCCTTAAATATATATTACCGCTATTAATTTAGTAAGAAGTACTAATAATACCTCGAATTTAGCTATACCGCTATTTTGCTAATAAACTTTAGCTTTATTTTTAATATTATATACGATACCTATTAAGTAAGCATACGGAGCTATTAATTCTACCTAATCTACTATTAAACTTATGCTATAATAGCTCGTACGACTAGTCGACTCGATGCTAGCGGAAATCGCTAAAATCGCTATATTCGGCGACGATAAGGTCGTATATAGTAACGACGACGCGCTTCGATACGGAAGTTACGCTTCTTACCGTTACGCTTACTACGGAGCGGATACTAAGATCTTACCGAGTCCGTACGAGTATGCGCTACTAGATATTAGTGGAACTAACGCACGGCCCCTAGTGCGGTATTATATTTGGCACCTGAAAGTGGAGATTATTCTGAGTCGAGCCGAGCCGGTGTTGCACAACACGCCGTAAGCAGTTAAATGTAAACATGCCCACCGATTTCGATCTGTTATTGGAGATAATAGTGTGGCCTGTTCTGAGAGTTAACATTTCTATGAGAGTGCCGAGCAGCATGAGACACGGACTCGCGATCCAAAATGAACGGTTCAAAGCTGGAGTCAAACACATTCCTCACGCCGACGACGTGCTTCTCGATCGCATGCCTCGCCTTCTCGCTCGTAGCGCTCTCCACGCTATGGCAAAATAGCAGCACACAGACGCATGCAAAGGCTGGGTCTCGCCTACAAAGACGGAAAGCAGTAGACAGTGTATACTTTGGAGCAAGAGATGGTCAACCCGATCAAAAGGCCATAGATACAACACTAGAGAGGACAACAGGACTAGTATCTCTCTGCACTAGGATATCACAATGCTTGTCCATCGGACAGAATACATTGGAGGATCGGAATCGAAGGTATGAGCTGGCTCTGCTTACGACAACATTATGTCGCTTGCAACAAGGTCTTGCATTTGGGTGTGATGGACTACAGACAGGATATAGTCGGAGAACTGGGCTTGATACCACTCTGGAAACTCTGCGGCATGTATTACTGTCGTGGGAACACTTGCTGGACAGTGGGTCGACATTGTCACCAGATCTGGACAATTTCCTAGAACAGATTCGGTCGCAACGACTAATGCTAGACTTCTTCGTCAATAGCTCTGGTACCTCAGGTCTGCCACCTACTCCACCTTTAAATGCTCATACGAACATGGATAAGCTCCAGGTGCCTGTAGTAGAGGAACCGACCGCTACCACTCCTGGCGTGGACGAGAAATGCTGGATAGATCCTCCGCCAGAATATAGTCCTCCGACCGACGACGTCCTTCCACTGATCGCTGAGAAAGCGGACTCAAGACCACGACCTGCCTCTCTGGACAGTGAAGCCTCATCTTTCGACGCCGATGCTCTCCACAACGCTATCATTTCAAACGACACCGCGACCTTGACACAACTTCTTTCACAAGGCGCAGATCCAACTACCACGTTCGGAGAACTCCAACGCACACCCTTGCACCTCGCAGCACATCTCAATCACCACACATGCATCTCAACTCTGCTAGATCACGGCGCAGTAATGATCACAGAAGACGCCAAAGGCGACACACCCCTCCACCTAGCCGCATGGGCCGGCAACGTCGAAACCCTTAACATCCTCGTCTCCCACGGCGCAGACGTAGACTGGCTCAGCGGTCGCGACGGCTACAGTCCCCTCTGGTGCGCGATCAGCGCCCATCAAATCGACGCAGCACGACTCCTCCTCAAACACGGCGCTCGAGTCTCACTAAAAGCCAATGGTCTCATGCCTCTCCACCAAGCAGCAGTAACAAGCCAAAGCGCAATGTGCGAACTCCTAATCGACCGCGGAGCGAAAATCGACTGTCTTGATGATGACAGAAATACACCGCTCCACTACGCCTCTGCATGCGGTTCGATCGCTTCAGTGAAAGCCCTCCTTCGCGCAGGCGCGGATATTGAAGCGGAGCAAACTTATGGCTTGAGACCTGTTCATTGGGCGGCGCATAAGAATCACGTTGAGGTTGTGGAGTTTTTGCTTGATCATGGTGCTAAACTTGATGTTAAGGCTGAAGAGGGTGCTACGCCGCTGCATCTTGCTGCGAGTCGAGGGCATTTTGCGGTTGTCAAGTTGCTTTTGGAGAGAGGGTGTAGTCGGAGACCTGGGAGTGCGAGGTGGGATGGTGTGGTAGGGAGTCCGGCTGAGATGGCGAAGGGGAAGGGGTTTGGGAGGGTTGTTAGGTTGTTGAGGAATTGAGATGCCTCCGAGAGCATCCGGACCACGACTTGGATAGCAGGGACAGTCTGATCCCGCGGAGCGAGCATTTTCGGAAGCTAAAAGGCCCCTCCAGTGCGCCTTTTTTTCTTCTCGACAAGTATATCTTGCAATCTCGAAAGCTTGGAGGTCCTTCGAGAAGACAGATGCATCAGCTACGCACTCGCAGCAGATCGCCCACACACATGTACCATCTGCGACATGGGCGCCGCGGACTGACACGAGTGATGGAAGCTAGAGTGCCTCCAGGGCAATCATGCACATATTTCATTCCGCGTTCTAACTATTCTGCGCTTGCATCCCGCTTGAACGCTGCTCGATACTATCATGGCAAATCTTCATCCATTCCGCTATGCTACTTTCCAGCCTTCTTTGGCGACACATTCAAGCTTGTAAGCCAGAACATGAATGCGAACTGAATCACGTAGCTGTAGATAAAGAGAAATTGCGTTCGACGTGATCTCTGCGCTCGGGCGATCGTCTGCATACCAGGGTTGTTGGGCGCATTGTCGGAGGGTAAAAGGACGTATTTGAGGGAGCGGAGCTGTGAGATTCAGTTAGCATCGCTCGGATTGTGAAGCCTACGCTGCGCTGCTGTCTGCGATGCAACGAGCGTAGCTCGGGTTGAGTGCTGGGGCCGCCCCCCAATTTTGGAACAAGTGAGTGAGCACTTACCAGAAAGAACGCGTTCGCCATATAAGTGTACGCGAACATCGTCCAGCCAACCCAGCCTCCCGTGCCTGTGCCGTGATTGACAATGGCTGCTACCACGATTGTGACAATGACTCCCACGAACTTGTACCCGCTGTATGCGATCAGATCATAATTCTGCGACTCGCTGTTGATGCTGAGGAAGTAACGTCCTGCCCATAAAGTCACAAGCTCCAAGCCCATAATTACGACTGCATTCGTGGCCGTTACACCCAAAAGCGCTGGTTCGAACTTTCCATTGAGGCCTGCAATCAGGGTCGATAGGAGGATATAGGTTACGAGGGCCATAAGCGGGATATACATGTCCGGGCTATTCGTATCTTCTCGTGGAGGAAGAAACTCGATGGCGTTCGGACCATCGTTCGATCGCACTTGTTGCCGTGACCAAGGTCGGTGTCGCCAGGGAAAGAGCACAATAAACAGCTTAGCCAGGACGTATCGGTTGGAGACATTGAAGTAGTGCTTCAGGGTTGAGACGCTGACGAAGCGGTTCAACTGAAAGCCAGAGTGTTAGTACAGGCGTGGAGTCTTCGAGTGAGGAGTCAACTCACATTCTGTTCAACGTATTGCTGTCCGGCGTTCAAGGCTCCCGCTCCAAACTGTGCCGCCATTTGTGTTGTAGGGTCATTTATGAAGCCGCCAAACGCCGGATGCATGAAATTGCCAGCCTGCGCTCCTTGGTTCGTAGCTGGACTCTGCCCTCCATATCCATATCCGCCTTGTTGACTGCCTGCAGATTGTGGAGGCGGTGGTGAGCGTAACTGAGGGACAGTGGAAACATGCTGAGGAACGGGGTGGTGTAGGGGAGGGGAGTTGGCGTATGTCGGTCGTTGCATGTTGTCGGCGTGGAGGTGAAGGTGTAGTTGATCCAGGAGTGCTCTCGAAATAGACAGCTACAAAAATCCATCCCTACCCAGACAGCTGTCATTCCAGGGTCCATGCGATCTCCGAGTCCATGTGCTCGGTGACGTCTGCCCGCCGACGACCATACAATATCGACATTTCCATTGCGACAGAAGCATTATTGAGTGATCGGGTCGAATGTCCGCACTGTCAAAATGCTGGACGCCTTCGAGATCATAACAACGTCCGGCATCGTGCTCTGGCGCAAGCACTACACCCCGCTCCAGCCCAACCTGATCAACAGCTTGATCAGCCATGTCTTTATTGAGGAACGACAGAAATCGCCGGAGGGAGATAGCACCGCGCCGACGTACAAGAAGGACAAATACACGCTGCGGTATACTACAGCAAAAACAGCAAAGGACGTGGGCTTGATATTCGTGGTGGGTAAGAGTCGCATGCCGAATGGCTGGGCAGTAGGGATAGCTGATATGCGGATAGGCTGTATACCAATCGTTGCTGCATCTCTCATGGGTAAATGATCTCTTGACAGCAGTAAGGGGACTTTTCACAAAGCAGTACAAGGCGGATCTGGACAACAAGCATGTAACGAAGATCGACGCACGAGAGTTCGACCAAACATTCGACGCACTCGTTCGCAAGCTCGATACTGGTAGTACCAGACGACGACAGAGTGAGACCGATCAGGAGAGTCAAGTCGAGCTCACTCCCCCTTCAAGCTCAGCTTCAGCGACTGACGACAACGAGCATCCACCTCCCCCGCCCATACCACAGTTCAAAAAGCCTGTAACGCCTCGAGATGTGATTGTAGACGACACGACAAGTACAGATATCACTCCAGTTGCCACACCCGATACTTCGAGACCGACTACGCCTCTGCATGCCCCGTCGCATCTGCTTGCAGCGAAAGCAGGACCCGGAAAGCAGTCTCGAAGGGCGAGAAAAGCTGCAAACGCATTCAAAACCTCGGCTGCTGCATCCTCGGGTGACGAGAGCGATAGAAGACCAAAGAGCAGCAAGGGCACTGTGAAGTCCAAGCGAAGATGGGATGCAGATGGATTGGCAGTTGATGGAGACGATGATCAGGTGTTAGACTACAGTGCTGCAGCCACGCCCAATTGGGAAGAGAAGAAGTCGTTGGACATCGATCATATTAAGGCAGACCAGATGGGCAGCAGGACTGGCAAAGGCCAATTTGTGCTGAAAGATTTGGACGATGAAGTCAATGCGATCTTGGCTGAGTCGAAACAACAGCAGGCTGAAGCGAAAGTGGAGAAGCTGGACAGTGGGCTACTCGGCTCAGCGAGCAGTAAGATCAGTGGCTTGTTCAGAAATGTGGTTGGCGGCAAGACATTGTCGAAAGACGATCTCAAACAACCACTTCTGCAGATGCAGAACCATCTTCTCGAGAAGAACGTCGCACGCGAAGCTGCAGAACGATTGTGCGCTAGTGTTGAAGCAGATTTGCTCAATCAGCGGACAGCGTCCTTCACATCAATCGACAAGACTATCCACGAAAGCATGACCAAAGCTCTGACACGGATTCTTACACCAAGCACGAGTTTGGATCTTCTGCGCAACATCAACAAAACGATTGAAGGCTCCAATGCGCGACCATATGTCATCTCGATCGTCGGGGTCAACGGGGTTGGCAAGTCCACGAATCTGTCGAAAATTGCATACTTCTTGCTGCAGAACAACTTTCGCGTATTGATTACAGCCTGCGACACGTTCCGATCTGGCGCAGTGGAACAGCTACGTGTGCACGTGCGAAATCTCGAAGAACTCGCAAAGCGCGAGAAAGTCGGCCACGTCGAGCTCTTCGAGAAGGGTTATGGTAAAGATGCTGCGGATGTTGCCAAGCAAGCTGTTACTTTCGCTACGAATGCCGGCAAGGGCGATATGCTGTTCGATGTCGTGCTCATTGACACTGCAGGTAGACGGCATAACGACCAGCGACTCATGAGCTCTCTGACAAAGTTTGGACAACTTGCAAACCCAGACAAGATCTTCATGGTCGGAGAGGCGCTGGTGGGCACAGATTCAGTAGCGCAGGCACGACACTTCGCTGAACAGTTCGTGGACACGAAGGGCGTGCGGAGAAATGGAGGCGTAGGAATGGACGGATTCATTATCTCGAAGTGCGATACCGTTGGAGACATGGTAGGCACGCTCGTGAGCATGGTGCACGCGACTGGTAAGTGAGCTGCGAAGCATACATCTTGCAAGACTTGCTAACTTCGTGACAGGCATTCCAGTTGTTTTCCTTGGAGTCGGACAGCACTACGGCGATCTCAGAGGCCTCAATGTGGAATGGGCAGTCACGAAACTCATGAAGTAGATGAAAATTGTGTCTGCAGACAATTGATTGCCATCTTGACTTTGCTTCATTCATGCCCAAACGGTTTGAGGCAAACGATGCTGCGACAAGGCTTGACGGGCAAGTACTTTACAGTCTACATTTATTCCCTTATTGCACTACCACACAGCACTTTTACACTCAGCTGAATGTGCACAGCAGCGCATCTTGCGAAACACGATTCTACTACTGCTTGTATACCAGACGCCACCATACTCACAACTTTCTAACTGCACGATGTCTTCGACGCGTGAAGAACTCCAATTCACGAGTTCCACCAGGGTCAACATCTATTCACAAGCTCAGCGCGCGTTCGCTGCTATACACCATCATAAACGTCTCTATAGACATCACCGAGGACTCGCCTTCTGCCAGCACTTCCTGCTATTGTTTATCTTTACGCCCTGCTCATATCCTGCAGCTAGAAGGTGCTCAGTATGGAGACATAATACGAGTGCAGCTCTTGTCTTGAGTATTTCGAGGGTCCAGCGCCGGCACAGCCAGATACATGCCAGGAATGCTTTGACGAACTCCTTCGCCCGGCATTCAGGACTCATCTCAAGACCGAGCTGGTGCCCGTCAAATGGGGTTCCGAAGACATCTCTATCGACACCGTAAAGAATCAGTTCTCTTGGGCTTTGGTCCACGAGTATAAACGATGAAGAAACGCGGATTGGAGCGGACAGATGCGGTGCAAATGGTTGAATTTGTTCCTGGATATCACGGTAACGAGATCGTGGAGACAGTCGAGGATAGCTCGTGAAAGTCCCTTTGAAAGTTCGTCGGCCAGAGTACAGTAGTTCATGCAAGTCGCCCTATGCGGCAGATTTCTGAGCAGTAAAAGCGGTTACCAGAAGAGCGTGGAATGCACGGAATGTGGCGGCCTGACTTGTGCTACATCGCTGAACTCGTGGCTGATCACGTCTGAATTGAGAACTGCTCGCGCTGCCTCATCTGGGATGCAGCTCGCAAGCTCTACATCCAGCCGCCAGAAGCCGAGCTCTCTCTACGCAATAACATCGCGGATAAGGGATTGGGCTATCCATCCCAGGATTCGCGAGCTGTTTACATGGTAGCAAATGGGAGGGTTGGCCAGCTCAGGAACACTTTCTGGTCGAAATACACGCTGAAACTCACCCTAGCCGAAATCCTCAAGACCATCAGCAACATGACCGCCGGCCAAATCGAAGTGGAGAGCATCATGGCGGAGAACGATGACCAGGCAGATGCCGCCCTGCAGGGCGCACGATATGCCGACACGCCTAAGGAATCATGGCTGCTGCGTACACAAACATGACCGATGCTCAGCTCCAGAGAGTGGTGGATGGCGCTTATGCTGCTCCCCTCAATTCCGACAATATCAACCTCGCTTGGTATCTCCAGATGTTGGAGGCATGGAATCGCGGTAGAAACATCAGTTGGGCTGGCGCCAGCAATAGACCATCAACTTCCTGGATGGGATTCTTTGACAACTCAACCAACTACCCACTTCAGTTGCTTCGGCATCCTAGATTCAACGGCACTGGGACCATCAACCTCAGAGTATCATAGATGTCCACTGTGATGATCGGCTTGTAGGTTGTGGCAATTGCCTAATAGTATTCATGTGCTGTTTTCTCGGTATCTCCAAAGTTAGGTCTTAGTTCATTAGATATCATGAATACTAGAATGTCTTTTTCATAATATTCCTAGTTATGAACTTCTTTAAGGCAGCCTTATAGGCGATTTTAGTAGCCTCTTTACCTAAGCCTTTATCCACCGGTTTAACCTCTTTGTTACACTACTTTAGGTTATGAAAGATATATCCTAGGACGTCTTCTTTAATTAATAATGAGTTCTCCTTTAAGGACTATTCTCTATGTATAAAAGTTAGTACCTTTCCTAAGGATCTTATTTTCCTTGTAGGATCTTTCCTTAGTAGCTATCTTATTTATAAGCTAGCTCTTCTATTAAGCTCTCTACTTATACTCGTTCGGGTAACCGCTGCTATAGGGTAGACTAATCCTTAGTTGTCGACTCTAGCAGTTCTACTTAATCTATAGCTAGCGTATTATAGACCTAAACTTAGTATTTAATAATAATAATCTTTAGTCTATAACTTAGATAGGACGAGCTTAGAGTATAAACGAACTACATAGAAAGAACTAGATATTAATTTCTTACCTATTAAATTACATGTAGAAAAGTAGAAAGAAGGAGGAATCTCCTAGTAATTTTACTAAGTATAACACCCTTATCTCTTAGCATGTTCTAACCTTAATCATGCTTTCGTCTCATCTCGTTTAACCTTAGTAGACCGTATTCTAACCTTGGTAGGCCGAGTGATTCACAACAAATACAGAGGGAATTATGCAGACAGGAAGCCGACCGGAGACCAGATTGCGATCCGTGCCAACTTCTCCTAAACATCTACTACGTCTTGTGGACGGACTTCAACAAAAATCGTAGAAGATCTGCCTAAACTAAGTAGGCGGAAAGGAAGCGCTAGAAAGCGGCTTCCTGTATGCATAATTCCCTCTGTATGTGCGGCGAGGATCTGCACCGGGGCCTACTCTTGCTGTATACATACACCACTACGCAGTATACACACTCAACAGCACAATACTGTCATGCCGATTTTCAATATTCAGCGTTCCCTATCAAGTGCCTTGCTGACATCGCCCCGAGACGCGCAAGCGAGGCGAATGCACACAGAGCCTCGCAGTCCACAAAGAAGCTATGATGTGCTGGAGCGAGAGGAAGCTATTCTTCCTCGCGGGCATCCTCAGCTTCCTTCTCCCTGCTACTCTCATCGTGTTTCCCACCCACATCATCCGATCTCTCAGGAAATGTCTTCTCCAAGCCTGCACGCTCCGCGGCATCGATGACATGCTGAGCTAAGTCGCAGGGCTCCCACTATGTAATGTCAGCAAGTGTTCGTCGAAGGAGATGTCCTTCGAATACGTACATCCTCAGCCAGAACATGAAAGATGAACGGGTTGACAGCGCTCGTGATCGACGGGTTAGCCATCATGAAAGCATCGAGAACATAGCTGCAATCAAGATCGATGAATTGGCTACTCTCGAATTCGCTCTCCACAGCTTCCTGGTATGTTGGTGCCTCTCGTGACATGTGTGTTGCCCAGCCTCCTGGAAAGTCGCTTATGGTTTTGGTGCCGACTCTGCAGCAGCCTGAACATCGTCAATTAGTGCTGACTTCAATTATGCGCGGAGATTTGGCACTTACCGCTTCTGCAGAAGCGCTCGTACGTGATGATGGATAGATATAGCTTCTCATCCTTCCACAATTCGTTGATGAAGGCGTCACCAGCTTCCGGGTTGAGCAAACCGACTGGGAACAGGAAAGAAAGGTAAGCGCGCTGCTTGCGCTGGTGATATCCATTCTTGTTGCCGCACTTGGCGCAGCAGTCGCGTTCGATGAAGTAGGCGTCTTTGTCGTCGCGGGATGGTTGGCTGCAATAAGTGAGGAAACCGTAGTCGTGCAGCTTCAGTAGGCTTTCGACGAGCGGCTTCGTTTCCTCGCTGATCTATGAGATGTCAGCCGTCTGCGACTGAAGTGATCAGCTCACTGGTCCGCTTTCGCCGGCGTCAGCAGCACTAAAATACATACCTGAGCATGATAGTACGGCGACTGGCTCATCTCACCACGCAGGAAGGCGCGATTGGCATCGAGGAAACCTTGCCAGCTCTCAGCATCATTCCAGAGACGCTGCCAATCATCTCCGTCTGCGCAATTGCAGCTAGGAACGCCTGGCGGAGCGGCTGTATTCGCGACGGTGAGGTCCATGGCTGACCTCGCAAAGAGACTGTCGATGTGATAGTCCGAAGGTGACCACGGAAGTGAGTCGAAGTTTTTGCCTCTCGGTGGAGCGATGACCGATCATGCGTCAACGGCCCTGCAGCATTATGACAAGCAGGGACATCGTGAGGCTCGTGAGAGTGCGCCGCTCAGGACAAGAAGAGCATCCCCTAACTGCCGTTCGCGATGTCGACGGCTCAGCCCTAGATTCCGCGTGAGTTGCGCGCTCTGCGCCTTCGCGCTCAAAGATAGGATCGTTCTGGCGCGGGTTGTGAGACGTGCTTGTAAGGAGCTAGTGAAAACTTTCATGATCGTAAGCGGCAGTCATTGCATTCATACCTCGTCAATGTAGTCTGTGTCGAAATGCCAATCCTATGCCCGTGTCGGCTCTCTGTCTTCGCCATAGAACGCCTTCGCTAATCCCACAAGTATGCCCAAGTTATGCAAATCTCCTCATCTCATCTTCAGTACCACCTCTGCCCCCTTCCCCCAAACTGCGCCTGCTGCTGCTGCATCAATCTCGCAACCCTCTCCTGCTCCTTCCAATGCTGATACTCCCCCATCCAAGTCTCATACCAATACTGCAAATCCGCCGCCGCTCCTTCCGGTCCCCTCGTATACATCCAAACCGCCAACCCCACAAGTCCTCCCCAAAACACTAACCTTCTAGCCATCCTGAACCAGAACATCACTGTCTGGAATAGCATATTCAGGATCTTGAGGGAGATGAAGAGGATTATGAGTAATAGGGCGATTGTGGCTAAATCGGGTTTTTGCGAGACTTGGTTTATGAGGGGGAGGAGGTAGGACTTTAGAGTCGAGAGGTAGCCATTGGCGGTTGAAGCGTATCCAAAGGCTTGTTGGGCGTAGGAGAGGTAGGAGGGTGGGATTTCGTGGTTTTGGGAAATGTAGGTTGCCCAGTCTGGTGTTCAAGCTTGTCAGATATTGTGCTGGCTGACCATACTCTTGTTTCTAACTCTCTTACCTTGAATCTGGTCCATAGTGTGTGAATTCGAGCTTCTGAGCTCGCAATTTGGACGCGCTGACTTATCCCTTGGCTTGCGCGGTGACCCTGCTTTTGATGAGAAAGTCTTGGTCGCGTCGAGGCCAGCTCGTCAGATTGTGAGCATATATGTACTCTCTCGTAAGTACATGCAGTGAGTAGATGAAAGGTGTCAGTTGTGATCGTAGTATCGGGAGGTCGTAGATGGCGGGGATCCCCAGGCGAAGCAGCAAGCATGTGATGAGACAGGGTTCAAACTTTATCTAGACTTCTTCCGTGGTTCTTTCACTTTCACACCTGCACAAGCAAGACAGCATGATTCGCATTCCAAGATGACAAAGGAGTACTATGTTGGCCAGAGACTGAGTCTCAAGGGCCAGCTCTGTACCATTCGCTACGTAGGGCGGGTTGGAGGAAAAGCTGGAGATTGGCTTGGTGTGGAATGGGATGATCCTGCTCGAGGCAAACATAATGGAACTCATGAAAGAAAGCAGTACTTCAAATGTATGTCTTGACTCTACTGGACGCGTGGAACTAGCGCTCAAGCTCACGATATAGGCAGAAATTCCTCATCTACGGCAGCGTCTTTCCTCAGACCGAACCAGCAATGGGACCGCCCAAGAAGCTTCTACCAGGCGTTGCGAGAAAAGTATATGCCTGAAGATGCTGGCACTGGAGGCGAAATTGTCTACTTTTCGACCAAACAGGCTGAAGAAGTCGGCTTTGAGAAGTTTGCCAAACGTCAAGCGGCTTTGCAAGGCATCAAGACTATTGTTCTGGACCATATGTGTATCTCTTGCAAAACTTTAGATTCTGAGCGAGATCTGATTGCTGAGACTTGCAAAGAAATCATGGATCTGGATCTGAGCAGCAATCTTTTCGAGAGTCTCGATGAGATTTTACGCCTTCTGTTGCTCATGCCAAAGCTGCGGAGTGTTGTGCTTGATGGCAATCACTTCAGTATTGACCAGGGCGATCATCCTAAATTGGAACGAATCACTACTCTCAGCTTGTCGCATACTCTACTCTCCTGGTCCGAGATTGCGCTGGCGACAGGAAGCTTTCTCGGCACTACGAGGCTGGCCGCCGCTGGCAACGAGCTGGCGACCATTGGCCCAGATGCATTACCAACAACTGTCCAAGAGCTCGACTTGTCCGAGAATGCTTTCTTGGCTCTCTCAGATCTCGCCCACCTTGTCAGTCTTCCGCACCTACGGACTCTAACTCTGAAGCATAATCCGATCGGTTTGATGAAGCATGACTCCAGTGTTCGATCTTCCTCCCTGGTCAGCAAAAGCATAGTAGATGTCGATATGGCTCACAATGCGATTGCGACCTGGTCCTTCTTCAACTCTTTACCAATGGCACTTCCTGCTTTGCGGCACCTACGTGTCACTGGCAACCCACTTTACAAGAATATTCATTCGGCAGAGGGCAAGCCTTTGACAGCCGATGATGGCTACATGCTTACCGTGGCAAGGCTGCCACAGCTTGAGACTTTGAACTTCAGCAAGATTACGGAGAAGGAACGCTTGAATGCCGAGAACTACTATCTTCGCGAGATCGCCGCAGAGGTTTCCCTGGCACCAGAGGAGCAGACCGCTGAGATTCTCGCAAGGCATCCAAGATGGACTGCACTGTGCGAGGAGTATGGAGAGCCAACAATCAGTAGAGCGCCCAAGCTTGACGAAGTTGATCCGCGATCTCTCGCAGCGAGGTTGGTGACCATCACTTTCTACCTTGGCTACGAAGACTTCCAGGGCAATCCAACCCGCTCATGGGTGAAAGAGTTACCAAAGTCATTTAACATCTACACTCTGCTCGGCATGGTCGGCAAAGTGCTTGGAGTTAGCCCGCTGAAGCTGGGTTTGATCTTGGAGACTGGCGAAAAGGATCCCATCGGAAAGAACAATGGCGATGGCAGCGTCGAGTGGTGGGACAGCGACGAAGACGAAGCAGTCGTGATGAATGATGGCGCGGATCTGGTTTCGCGAGAGGTTGAGCTTCTCGCTAGTACTAGAGCGCTTGGTACTTACATCGAAGGCCGTGAAGCCAGAATCCGGGTCGAAGCACGATAGAATCTGCGTATACACATGCTTCACTGTCAGCTTTGGTGCATGTGATCGGAAGGGAATGGCTCAGGGTGAATGCGGTTCCTCACAATCAGTGAATGGGGTTTGCCGCACTCATTCACTTACCGGCCGGCTCTCGCGGGATCACCTTTTCATGTGACCTCTATTCACTGCGCGTTTGCTGGCGTCTTTAAAAGCACCACTTCTTCCACACCAGCTTCGACTTTTATAATACATTTACAACCACAACCTCTAAACACTATAGTCGCACAGCATCAACACAAGCCTCGACCGCAAGATCTTCCTTCAGCGACCTAGGCTTGACTACATCCAGCTACAGCGACACATCCTCGAGACCTGCGCCGCACCTATACCAAAAAAACACGCACATTCTAATTACGTATACGCCACGTCCTTATATAGGCACCAACACATCGCGTTATGTCTCAGAGCAGCAACATGTCTCGAGTCGGCGCAGACAATTCGGATTTAGACAAGGGCTGCAGTGCCGACGAGGAGGCTCAGAGCTCAACCTCCTATTCCAGACTCCACCGACTTGGTAGTAGCTCAACATCGAATATCACGAGTCAGGCTGAGGAGGCGCATAATATTCGCGCCGCTGACACATCGTTGCCATTTCGCTCGTATTCCAGCTCTGGCCCCCGGGATTGCAAGCTACCAAGCACTGGGCTAGCAAAAAACGCGACAGGCGACCCAACTGACGGGCGCCTGTTGCTTCCTATACAGTTTCTCGAAGGTAGAAGAGTCGGTCGAGATGGCAATGTCCTCGACCACAACGGAGATGTCCTCGGGAAAGTTGTACAAGGCAATGTAGATCACTGCGCCGGAGCTTACATTCGCGAAGAGGGCAAGATCGTTTCCGCAAGCGGTAAACAGCTCGGTCTAGTCAGAATAGTTGGGGGACCTGCTGCGCGCGATGCATTTGCAGAATGGAGGGATACACTTTCACCGCTGGAGTCGGCCGCCGTTAAGTACGAAGATGATGAAGAGAACGAGACAGTTCCACAACAGACCCATGATCAGCCACCAGAAGCAACAATCAGCACGAATGCTATGCAATGTGTTGAGATGGCAAAGAACAGTGAGCCAGGTACAACCTCGACATTCCTTTCGTTACAAGGCGAGGCAACTCAAAAGATCGAATTTGAGAAAATGGAGAGGAAAATGACCTCGCTTGTTGGCCAACTGCAGAGCATTGAGAACGACATTCATGCTCATATGCACCCAAAATTGTATGATAGGCTTCCTTTCCGAGAAGTCACAGCAACCTACGATAAAATACTCGCCGCGATCGCAGACCAGCGTACATGGCGAGTTTTTGAAGACAACTCGGGTGTGACTGGCGGCCAGAGACCGCAGATGAAGTTGCCAGAACCGAAATTATCAGTTGTGGATGATGTTGAGAAGGTCTCCGATATGATTGACGGTATTCTGGCTGCACTCGACACATCAACGCCAGATCGACTCGTGCTGTTCCTTCAGGGAAAGCAATCAGGCCGTGGAGGAGATATCTCAATTATGACGATTTACGTGCCTAGCCGCGACCACGCCTACATCCTCGACGTCGCAGTGCTCGGCGCTGCATCATTCGGCTGCTCTGGAACTAGTACAAACGCTTCCATTGATTTGCGACAAATTCTAGAGAATCCAGATGTCACGAAGTTGATGTTCGATTGTCGGCTCCCGAGCATCGCTCTCCATGACGTCTACGGCATTAAACTAGACGGAGTGATTGATGCTCAGCTGGCTTTCTGCGCCACGAGGACTAAGCTGAAGGAACGGAGGCAACTCAGCGTCCTCTCGAAAGCCGTCCTCCATAGCACTGCGATGGACAAAGAGGATCAGAAGACTTGGAAGTCCGACCTCAAATGGGGCAATGTCTGCCTTGTCCTCGGAGAAGCTGATGCCAAGTGTGCGAAGACTGCTTGTGAAAAGAACAGCAACAAATGGCAATATGTCGAGAACTTTGTCGCTGAAACGAAAGCCGAGTCTGGACTCAAAGAGTGCAACGCTCGTCCAATCCCTGAGCTCGTTTCCAAGTACTGCATTGCTCAAGTCATCCTCCTGGGTCCTCTGCTCGACTACTGCACAAGTCACCCGGTATGGACTGAGGATTTGGCGAAGCGTGTGGAGAAGGAGACTACGAAGCGACTCGGCATGAGGGAGTGGAAGGAGCTGCCGCAGGGAGAACGGTCCTGGAATGCAGCGCCCGTGGGCTGGGCTAATTTTGAACACTGCAGAGCGGAATAGTAAGAACGTAGGTCCTGGAATTAGGAAATGTATTTTGAATTGTTTCCTGTTCTGCGTTGGGTCTCCTCCATTGTCCGAAACTTCTTTGTATAAGTAAAGGAAAGAATAAGCCTTTGCTTCCCGCGACATAGACCATTATAGGCTCTCCCTTCTCCAGTCAGTCTAGTACATGTCTGCTCAACCCCAAGAGAACGATCGTGTGAGCGGCCTCCATGCTCACATAGTCTTTACAATTGCCGCCTAGCGCTCCAGAACTTCTGATCGTTCCGTGCTTCTCCACCTCCAGCCAACCTGCACTGCTCTGAAGCCTTTGGTCGAGGCGCTAAAGCCATACCTAACAAGCAACGCCATCAAAGTAGCGCAAGGCGATGCTTGGGCAAAGCAGAGAAGCACACCATCAAACACACCGTAACTCCAACTGGTTAATGAATCTTACTGAGGCTATCTGCGAGCATCTGTGGCCAGGCACGTATACTACACAGTTCTTTGTAGTATACTGCATTCCTTAGAAGGGCCTCAGAGCGCTCTTAGAGACATTCCTTACCACTATTGCACAAGGCTATGACCAGAACGCAGGTGGGTTTGCATACCATCCAGCCGGCCTTAGCATTCCAGGTCGCTCGACTCAAGCACAAGAAACGCTACATCAACAATTCGTGGATGATCACATCGACGTCGAGGGCAACAGACTGTGGCTCTATCGGAGTTTGGATGCATACTTGGCGGCTGCCGATGATGACTACGATGAGTTATGTGCTCAGCTAGATGCACGATTACGCGAACTCAAGCTCTTCGCGGACCTTGGCGCCGCCGTTGAAAAACAGCAGCCTGCAGCGACCGAGGCGTGCTTCTTCGCCTCCAATTAGCCCGAGAATCGCACATTCAAGCCGCAGAGTGCGATGAGGCGAGTCCACCAACTTGCCCCAATGTCGACCTGCGCTCCATAGAGCACTCGTTGTCGATGCTCTCTTAGTCTCAATCCGATCCAAACAATTCTTTGATCTTTGTAGAGAGTGATATACGTGAGTTATTTACTCTGATCATTCACCGAGTGGAGACCGGCGCAAACGGACAACCGGTGGGCCAGCCGTACAAATGGTCCATGCGCAGCGTGGCTTTGGTGTTAGCTGTCATTAGACAATAACTCTCTATTTCAACAGCACGAGAGTGCTGTCATTAACAGAACTTCTGGCTCAGTATTTCAACCCGTACTCGTCTGCTCTGCTCGAGTGGGATGGCGAGCATCGCATGGCTGTCAAGACTGCGGTCTCGACCTGGCGTTCCGCCACGACCGCCCACTTGCCGCCAACGACCTTAGAGAAGGCATGGAAAAGATGAAAGCGAAAGGCGCAAAGTTCAAGCACGCCTTGGAACGCGACATCGCCGACGGTACGCCAGAAGAGCTGCCTATACAAGAGTACAGGAAGGCGACACACTTTCTCAGTCGCGCAATAACGCTGTGTACCTCGCAAGTCCTCCATGGTCAAGGAAGAGCCACCGATGGATGATGAGACCTTCCAGCGTAAGAAAACCTTTGTGCAGCTCAGGTCTGGCCTAGAGACTCCGGCAATGAGGACAGGAGGCGGAGAAAGGACTGGAGTGAGCGTTTCGAAGCTCACGTGTACTTGGCTCACTCGACCAGCGTCAACAGGTGTCCGCTGTCTCTCTTACCGTGATCGAAAGCGAGGTATATAGCTCCAGATGTCGCAGTCGAGATTATTCAGGTGTAGAGTTGTGCCTCAAAATCCCCGAAAATTCTCGTCCATCTGCGATCTTGTACCCATCGATCCCTGAGTCCGAGGTCGCTCCTTCTCTTCACCTTTTACACTCTCAGATCTGCCTTCGCTTCGCAAGTAATCAGCATAAAGCTTCGAACTCGTGTATCGCTGTGCATCTCGCTCGCTGTCTCTTAAACTTGTGTGACTTCGATTTTTCCTCAGGCTGCCAGTGATATTCTCATCCTCAACAATCACAATCATCCAGACCCCAACACGTTCATCTGAGCCGAGGAGAGGGGTGCAATGCAGCCATCTCGTCGGGCCGCCGTGCAGCTCTGCGCTTGGTTGCTTGGGCGAGGTGAGCCATGTCACTTTTGCTGTGACGCCTGTGCCACGAGACAGGGCTTCTTCAAGGCCTTCGCGAATGGTAGAGGGACCGCCGATGCGATCGAGCAGTTTTGTCTGGAGGAGCCCCGGAATGCGTAGTGATGGGCTTGTGAACGTGATACGCAAGGATGGGTAGGGTCGTACGAGGAGGTAATTCTGGTACACACCAGGAAGACGACCATTTGAGCCTAGATTTGGCGAAGGCCAGAGGTCGCGGGGGGTAGTGTCCACGCCCAAGATTACCCGTGCGCTTTTCGGTCGTGCATGTGAGACTTTCGAGGTAGAAGATCGTATCGAGCCCATGGAGCTTGGAACTGGCGTGTTGCGGTTCCAGGTACGATTCGTAATGATTTCTGCTTCCTCTTCAGAAAGTAATTGACCTAGGTCTCCGAGGACCACCTTCGGATCTCGGCCAGACTCCTTGTATACGCCGTACCCAGCCGCTCTCTTGCCCGGTCGACCTTGTGCAAGTAATTGCGCGAACGATTCGAGACCACGACCTCGTTCTATGAGCGAAGAGACATCTATTTGCGCTCCCAGGAAGTACCTGACCTCGCCTTTGTTGTCGTACAAGGGTGCGAGCATCAGCAGATTCATGAAAGGTGTGCCATCTCGTTTGTAGTTGAGAATCGTCTCGCAGCATTCTTCTCCTCTTGATAAAGCTGCTATCAAGCGTCTAACAGCAGATGTAGACGAGTTTGGTCCCTGAAGGAATCGACAATTGCGACCAATGGTGAATTCGGGTGTGTATTGCGTGATATTGTAGAACTCTTCAGAGGCATAGACGATCGGATTGTCTTTCTTCGACGGGTCTGTAAGACAATAGACTTCTGCTAAGCTTGGGATCAATTCATGCATGATGGGCGAACTGTTTCCGGTGATCTCCTTCACGAGCGTATCTGTCACAGTCGCCGTTAGGCGATACGTAAGGTATGCTGGTAGAGCCTCCTCCGTCAATGCTTCAACCAAGCTCTTAGCATGCTTTTCAAATCTCTCGTCCACGCTTGCTGCGACCATAGGCGGATAACCCGAAGGAGGCTTGAGATGGTTCGCGACGGAGTTGGCGTATTCGATCGCGCCCATTGCCTTCTTGGCTTCGACATATCGCTTTAGCATGTCGGCGTGTTGCGGACGATAGGTCTGTAGGAAGCGAATGCACCGTAGAGCCAGCCCATAATCGCGGAGGATAAAGTCGAGGTGATCTGATGAGAAAAAGCGAACAGATAGTTCCTCGATGTCTGGCTGATCATTGTGCACTTTATTAGCAGGCGGCGGCTTCAGGTTATACGCATCTTCTTCGTCGCCGGGTGACTCGAGATTGTATCCATCTCCAGATCCTGCTGCTGTGTTCTCTGTCAGTTCTTCCCCCGGCTCCTCTGCAATGTCGTCAAAGACACTCGCTGGAGTAGGCGAAGCTGCTCTCGACGACAAGTCGGCTTCCATCTTGTCTGCTAAAGGGGCAAAGTCTTTGGCTTCGCTTTCTGGTCTGGGCGAAGTTGGGCAGTCGAAGTCTGGCTCTTTCAGTCGCTGTCTGCGTTCAGTCTCTGGAGAAGCATTGACAACTCGCAGACTGCACATGTTCTCTGCAAATCCCGATCTACGTCTTAGGCTTGGGACCTTGTTTGGATTCACATTTTCTCCACCAGAAGACGCGCTTTGGCTTCTCTCGCCCTTGGACGGACTCTGCGCGTCACCCATGCCGACAAGCTCTTTCTTGCCTGGACGGAACCACAACGACTAGCGCAGGGATATCCTATCTCGACGATGGCGATTACTGGATCGAGGAGGAGTGGCGTCCTTCGAAAGGCTGGTTCCGGGCGGCTGCTGTCGTTCTGCTGCCGATGCCGAGATCACGACAGAGCGGAATGAGGTCAACGAAACAGAAACGCATCGCGTAGACCTGCGACATGCCGATTCACAGGCTTCTCACAACGCTTTCTCAGCCGCTTCGTAAACTTCACGGCAAAGCTAGCTAGCTCGCTCACACCAGGATCGCGCATTGCAGGCAAAAAAGAGGTTGGCAGACCCAAAACCAGGCTTGGAACAAGAAGTGGTGACGTTGGGTTGCTGGCTTGGCTCCGCTTGAGCTTGTTTCACTCCTCCTCTCCTGCGGGGAGGATCGCGCTCGTTCTCACATGATTGAAAAGGGCATATCAAGAAATTCGCTGCGTCCATATTCGTCTTGCGAGCACATGGTCCAGCCTGTTAGACTTAACCCCCTGCCGGCTGAGCATCTTTGCAGATTCTAGTTCTATACATCATCTTCTCATATCTCGCGGATAGCCTCAGCATCGCTTGGATCTATAGTATGCAGATACCGGCGACCGCCCATCCAATTCGATCCGCCGATAGCTGTCCTACAGCTCATCGGCGAATCTCCCGACGTCGAAGTCATCGTGCTCAAACGTCCCATCAGTTCCATTTGTCGGCATATCCAGCTTGAGCGTTCCCATTTCGGCACGCTTCTTCAAGCCTTCTGCCCGCTTCCGATCTCGTCGGACGTCGGCTGGTTCCCAGTCCGCCTTATGCTTGTGATCACCGTTTGCCTCATGGCCGAGGAAGGCATGCTGGAATCTCTTCGTCCGCTCCGCATTAGTCTGGAACCGTGAATTGGCAAGCTCAAGGAGAGTGCGGAGATACTGATCTGAAACCATGGGCCGGATTGCGCCATCTGTGTCCTGGTATGCAATGATTGTCTCCAAAGCAAGGCCTTGTGTTCGAATTGCCACCATGGGTGTAGGATTGGGCCCAGTGACAGTCGAAATCCCAGACTCTCGGAAGCCCGCTGACATGGCTGCAGTGTGGCAATGTTGCGCATTTTGCAGGCTAGATGACAAGACATGCAGGATCTGACGAAAGGAAAGATTAGAGGTCTCGAAGAAAGAAATATAGACGAAATCATGCTTACCATAGGCTCGAACTTTAGATGTACAAATCGAGGTCGCTCTTCTGTGCCTGGGCAGGAGACAGGTACTTCATGGGGCAGTCCGAGTAGTGAGGCAACAGCATCCGCCTTAGTCAAGGCACTCATGTCAAGCGGATCATGAGATACGAAGAGCCACCTTCCACCACCTTTGCCTTGAGTGGAAGCAGATATTACATCGGCGCTTTCTTGGACCTCAGACTGCCCGGACTTTGGTGTGCCTTCCAGGAACACCGCAATTCGTCCAGCACAACTACTCGTCGTCACATAGCCATCGCGCTTATTTATGCTGTCTACGAGCTCTCTGATCTGGGCATCCACTGAGCCTTTCGGGGACAGATCCTCATACTGCTCGTCCGGTCTGGCGAGGTCCTGAAGTATCTTTGCTTTCCTCTCCTGGAATCCGGACATGGCGGACTCGCGTGGCGCAACCTTGTGACTGTAGGCTGATGTCTGGTTGTCGGTTGTGCGACACGAGGTGGTTGGGGTTATGCTTGTGTGTTGATCTTTAAGACAAGGCAACCAAGATAGGGTTGAAGCCCTTTGCTAGCGTCTGTGTCACTGGGCCGAATCGGATTCGGCTCCGTGTTGGAGATCTGAGATGCGTTTCGTTCGCGATGCGCCTCCTTCCTTCTTACAACCCCGACAGCGAGCATCATCCCTTCGCAGTATACGCCACCAGCGGCATAACAACGCACATATATCTCTGCTGACTGTACGACACTGAGCTGGCATAACGAGGGAACATGCTCGTTTGCTAGGCAATGCAAGAGACATGCGCTGAGATCTCCAAATGAAAGACCCATATCTGCGAACGTTTGCCCCATGAACGAAGCGAGCAGTGTTACTACGAAGGGTAAAACTGGCAGCTCCAAGTGTTGCGCGCCAGCACCGCAAGAGTATGTGGGATCCTTCAATACAATCCACTAGCTCGAGACCAACAGTATGCAAAGAAACCTGAGGAGCCTCGTGGACACGATTCGAACAGAACTTCGCGCAACCTATCGCCGTCCTCATCAGTCTCTTATGGGCTGTCTTGATCGCGGGAAAGTAAAGCTGTCTTGGTTGAACAAGGAAGACAATTTCAGCTGAAGGCGCACGCAATTCCACGGGAAGTCGAGTTGACTCTATGGAAATTGATGACTTCCTGTACAGCCTCGGTCGACGAGAATGCATTCAACTTACACAATGGATATCAGCGCAAACGTGTCCATTGCCTTGTATTTCCCGTACCTGCAGGCTATGACGAGAGCTGCGTGCCTGAATAGTTGCCTGTCATAGCCTCGCTCTCGATAAAGTTGCTCAGTACCTAGTGAGAATCATCGAAGCTATTTGTTAGATAGGACATGCATGGCAAAGATGAAGAGCAGGACAGTCAGTTGCAGAACATGCGCACATTCGGGGAGTGGGGATGCACGTGGTATTTCGAAGTTCTCGTAGCCATTCTCTAAGCGCCGCTGTGCCGCACGGCTGCAGCCAATTCGACTATCTTTGGCCTGAAACAAGTACTACGAGGCGGCTAGGCATAGCAGTAAAAGCCACCCAGCATATACGTCGATGATGGCGGCCTCGCCTCAGCCTCATGGGCGCAATGGGCGATTCAGGCATGTTCTCTACTGTCTCTCCGTGGCCTCGATCCTTACCACTTCGCCATATTCTACACATTGCAAGGTTTCCCACACACTCGCTTGCTGATTCATTCGCTAAGATCGAGGCATTGGTATCCTTCAGTACCGATCATATTTCCAGCAGAGCACATCCATATCGATACAGTCCGCCCAAGCACAAACCAGGCTATACTATCGACGCGTCCCACCGCGATGTCTTCAGTGTACTCGCTGTCTACAGCGACCTCGAGCGCAACAGTTGCAACTAGCAGTGCAGCAGACGACGAATACTCTTTCAGCATACGCGAGACCACGATCCGAAATATCGCTATCGCAGTCGGCATTTCACTCACAGTTCTCTTGATATGCACACTCATTGCAATCGAAGTCATGCGGCGAAAGATGAAGCGTATGAGGAGGCAGCTGGACGTGTACGCGATAAAGCTGGAAGGTGGGCTCAGTCCGCAATCGAGACATGGGTACGGCTATCATTCGTTACCACACAGTGCGGTCGAGAATGGTAGCACACCGCGATTCGAGCTGGACGTGTCGCGAGAAGTCGTGGAATCGGATGCAAGGTTTCTTGGAGAGCGAGAGCGATCGCATCGGCGGGATGAGTCTTTCGTTTTGAAGCTCGATAGCCATCCTAGTTCGCCGCAGAGATCGAGCAGTAGGGAGAGGCTGCGATGACAGTGAAAAGTTTTAGGCCTGCAGAACTGTTGCTGGTGGATGATATGTCTGAAGAGAAGCAAGACTGTCCAATGATGGAGTTGGGCGTACACGATTTAATGTGTACACAACAATTCGCTGTCTCGATGCTGCGTACAAGCGAGTTGCAGCTTTCAGGAGCGCCCGTGCCGACTCTACCTGAGTGCCTAGTATCGAGGCTCAGAGAAGCAATGAGAGATATTGGGAGTCAAACAATCGATGCAGCAACGTTGGGTAGAAGGAGAAAGCAGAGTTGAGAACGTCAGGATCAATTAGGGAGGCCCATACATACCAAGTATGCAATGGACAGAAGTCTACCGCAAGTTAGTCCGTAAGCGGACCCCAACTTTTCTTTTCGTAACTTCTTTTCTATTTATCTTTTTATCTAAAGGACTTAGAGCTTAGTAATGTATAACAAAGATACTTAATTTTTTACCTATTTTTAGAAAATGATAAAATATTTAGTAGTTATCTAGTAAGATTAGTCCTAAACTCTAAAATAAAGACTTAAGGACTTTAGAGGCTTTTAGGCTTTATTATGCTATTTTTAGTAATTAAAACATATATATCTTATAGTTTAGACTAAGTAAAATCTATATATAGAATTCTACCTAGGTTAGCCTATAAACGGCTATACTATTAAGGGAACTATTTTTAATTTCTGCGACGAAGGGCCGGAAACGGAGGTCTAGAAATATTCGGCGAGCGGAAATAACAACTAGACTTGCATATATATATAGAAGATAGTACTATATTAGACAGAAAGATGGCGACGACGACGACGGCGACGACGACGAGGCCCCCGGGCGAGGGAAGCGAGTAGAGGGACACGTATAAGAGGGCGTAGGAGATAGCGATAGCGGCCGATAGGGAGGTCCCGGAAAGAGTACTAAAGATAATAATAGTAGAACTCTTAGGAGGGCTAAAAGCGCTAAAGAACGATATAAAGATAATAGTCGATAAGGTAGTAGGAACGGCTATAGTAAAGGTATAGAAGGAGGCTCTCCTAGCCCCGAGAACTAACTAAGGTATATAGGCCTAGGTAGCTAGCCTAAAGGAGAAGAAGATAGTAGTTAAGGTCTACATTATAGACCCCTAAGAATAAGAGGATATCGATAAGATAATAGGGAAAGAAATCGTCTAAAAGATAGGGATAAAGGAGATAATAGGGGTAAAGAAGGATAGACGAGGAGTAGTTAAGCTATATATAGTAGCGGAAGGGGATATAAGGAAGCTTAAAGCCTAGAAGGAGTAGATAACGAAGATTAGAAAGACGGCGAAAGTCTCGCGCTAGTAGTTTATAGTTATAGCCTATAGTATAACTAGAATATTTTAAATTTAAGATAATATTACCTAGCTTTAGAAGGAAAACTAATATACGTACCTAGGGATCTAAATTACTAAGGTAGTATAGGTTAAAAGAAAGATCGAAGATAAGAAGACGAGGTTATTACTTATCGTATAGGTCGGGAGTATAGAATAGGCTAATATACTCCTAGAAAGGGGACTCTTCTAGGACTACGAAAGGATAGATACGGAAATCTATATAAATACCTATAGGATCCTATAGTACTATAAGTACTAATAATACGGACACCTAGTAGTAAGGTACCTAAAGACTTTAAACACGTACTCCTACTATATATAAGGATACTAGGTAAAGGAGTATACGGAACCGAAAGAAAAAGCGAGGTATGTAAACTACGGAAGAAAGTACCTATCTTAGGCTAAGGAATGCCTAGTAAGAATTAGAGCCTAAGAGAGAGCGAGGGAGGCTAGAACGACCTCGCCGTAGAGGTACTATACCCCTAAATAGGACGAGCTAAACCGATAAAGAATATATAACCCGAATAAGAGGTAAAGGGAGGAGGAGACTACCCCCCCTACCGTAAGGAATTACTTATAGATAGGAAGACCGAGACATATCGACTAAGTAGGAAGAGACCCTAACTAAAGGAAACTTAACTAGATAGTACCCTAAATAAATAAGGACACCTCCTAAGAGGAGATCCTTAGTTAAGGGGAAAACTAATAGGACTAGATAGATTAATCCTAATAAATAATACGACGATATTAACGATTATATAGTATAACGTTAATAAGAGTAAAGATAAAGTATAGAGAAGCTTCCTCTAAGCCCTCTAACCGAAATACTACTACGTTATAGCGATCTAGGAACTATAGTTAAACCTATACTCCTTAAAACCTACGACGGTAAAGGACCTAAGATACTATATAATTATATATAAGAAGGGAACGCTAAGAACCTATATCTACGTAAGTAAAGAGATCTCTATAGATTCGTAGGAACCTATAGACTAAGAGGACGGGGACTCGACTACGATAAGGATATATACCGCTTAAGGCCCGATAAAGATCTACTATATCTATAACCTACCGCCGGAATTAAGAAGTAGTACCTAACTTAATACTCTAGTAAGGATCCTAACGATAATATAGGACGATCGATAGTAAGTAATAGTCGGAGACTTTAACCTCTACTACCTACTCTAGGGATCCGACTTTATACCGGTATATTACTACCTAGCGGGAAGATTAATCGACGTATTAGAAAGGGAAGGAATAGAGATAGTAACCCTAAAGGGACTAACGACGTAGGAAGCGAGATCTAGTAAAAGTATAATCGACCTATACTTCGTAACCTAAGTAATGAGGGAAAGGGTTAGAAAATGTATAGTAAATATAGATATAGAATCCTCGTTAGACTACCTACCGATATAGACGGAGATCGACCTATAGACTACCTAGGAGTAGGAACTTAAAGCGAAACCGAACTAGAAGAGGGCTAACTAGGAAGAGACTAATAGATTACTAGAACCGAGGGCCTAGGAGATAGCGGCGAGAGACCTTAGGAACCGGGACGATATCGAGAGAGTAGTAGAACATCTAATCCGGGCTATATAAGAAGCTATAGAAGTAACGGTACCCTCGAGTAATCTATCTAAGTACTAGTAACTATACTAAATAGAGGAATATATAGAGAAAGTAAAGGAAGTAAGAAAGGTAAGGAGGAAGTAGACTACTACGTACTCCTAAGAGGACTAGGACGTATACTATAGGGCTACCTAAGAAAAGAAGAAATAGATTAAGAGGGATAAGATATAGGAGTAGAGATCTATAGTAGGGATACTTACGAAAAAGCCCGAAGATATATAGAGGATAGTAAAATAGGCGAGGTAACCGACTTAAGTTAGAAACTAACTACCCTAATTCCCCGACATTAAGGACGGGTAAGGAAATACCTATACTACTAACGAAGATAAAGCGGGGGCCCTAGGACGATACTTCTTCGGCGGCTATATAGAAGCCGACCTAACGGATATTCGAGGGGTAGAAGTAGAACCGCCGATAGATAGGACTAAATAGAAGCTAGAAACGGATACGAAGGAGGTTATAGTAACTATAGCGAAACTTCTAAGTAAGAAAGCCCTAGGCCTAGATAGGGTATATAACGTTATACTTAAAGCCTATAATAAGACGCTAGCCCCGGCGATAGCTAATATCTTTACGGCCTATATAGAATAAGGATACTACCTAAAACGGTTTAAGGAATCCCTAACTATAGTACTTAAGAAGCTATAGAAAGAGGACTACTCCTAACTTAAGTTATACCGACTAATTATACTCCTAAATATAATAGGTAAGCTCCTAAAAAAAGTAATAGTAAGGAGGCTTATAGAGTTCGCGGAAGAATATAAAGTCCTACCGGAGGAGTAAATAGGGGGGAGAGTAAAGAGATCTACCCTTATAGCGGTCGAACTTATTATAGAGTAGATTAAATATATATAGTACTACGGAAAGAATAAAGTAGCGTTACTCCTCTTACTCGATATCTCTAGAGTATTCGATAACGTCTTATACGAGAGACTAATATATATCCTAAGGTAAAAGAGAATACTAACGTAGATAGTCGAATTTATCTAATTATTCTTAGAAGAGAGGACGACCTAACTACTCCTAGGAAGATATAAGTTAGCCCCTATCTAGATAAATACGGGAATACCCTAAGGATTAACCCTCTTACTAATTCTCTTCCTTATATTCGTCGTAGATCTCCTACCGAAACTTAAAACGGATAGGACATTAGTATCGGGATTCGTCGATAATACTAATATCCTAGTATAGTTAGACTCTATAGAAGAGAACTATAGAATCCTAGAAACGTAATATAAGGCGTACGAAATATAGGTACGGAAATATAGAGCGAAATTCGCGCCGGAGAAGTACTAACTAATCTACTTTAGTAAAGCGAAGACTAAATATAACATAAAAGCGCCGATTATAATCTAGGGATACCTTACTAAGCCTACCCTAGAACTACGAGTCCTAGGTATATAGATAGATAGATCTTTCATTTGCCTGTTTTGGTGCCTATCGGCCTATGTAGGTCTAACGCTATATGTGTTTTATAAAAAGGAAACTAGGCTCGCTAGTAAAAACCTCTCCTCCTTACCTTCGTTACATCTTTCCTTCTATTATCCTTCGGTTTAACTTCCTCTAGGGTATACTAGTATTATAGCGTTTACCCTCTAACTACCTTACCTACTACCCTAATACTCCCTCCTCTTTACTCCCCTCCTTCTCCTCCCCCCTTCTCTCTATCTATTCCTCTATCTCCTAGGCTAGTGCGTATTATTCGAGGTATCCCTCTCTAATAATCTATTTCGTAATTCTTCTTATATCTTCTTTATTTATAATAATTTTATCGTATTCTCTCTCTTTTATCTAGTATCTCTACTCGCTCCTCCCTTTCCTCTATCGTTTATATACTAGTAGTATAT
>LFZN01000209.1:0-61568 GCA_001578235.1 Pseudocercospora eumusae | reverse complement strand
CTACGTATATATCGTCGCCTCTATCGTAGCGTAGATCGCCGAAGTTTAATAGGTATACTTAGAGGTATAGTAGGGGCGTCGGATAGTAGACTAGAGACACGGTTATACGACGCTAGTTATTATAGGGCATCGCCGTCGTCCTCCTAGTCGTCCTTAGCGACCTTACTACTATATGTGTCCGTATCTAAGCTTATATCTAAGTCGATATCCTACATTATTAATAAGAGCGCTTCGTGTTACGCCGATAGCGATAACGTCGGTAATCCGGACTCGTTCGTCGCTATTATTATCGCAAATAATAGCGCCGGATGTACGCTATACGATAATGTGTAAATTATAGAGATCGAGTATCGTTTAGATAGTAAAGTACGCGTTCGAAATGTTATTATTACTCCGTATATAAGGTAAAGTTCCTATCCCGCAAAATCGGCCCTAATTGCCCTTAGACTCGCTAGCGCGAATTTCAACCCCGTAAAAATCGTGAGCTCTTATTAGCTAAGAGTTGCTAAGACTTTCCAAGAGTTTCTAATAGTTTATTAAATGCCGTCAATTATTAAGCAATGCCGATTAACACACTAAATTCGCGCTAGCGAGTCTGAGCTTCTGAGGTAACAGATAGCCGGCTTTGTCCGCCAGCCAAGCCAGGCAGAACCCATTAGTCATCCGGATCGCCGAGCCTGGCTCTGTGCCGCGCTGTGGAAGGTATCGTGAGGTATGAAGATGAAGTCGCGAATATGGAGACTACTTTGGAGAGGTGTCTCTCTTATCTAATATCTACCGGAATCAGGATTAAGATAAGGACATTGCCAGCCTCGCTCTTCTCTCCCTGACTGAACATTGATCTTGTTCTATGACGACTACATTCTTCGTCTACTCTTTCTCTGCGCGACATTTCAAGACGATCGACCCCCTTAACGCGGCCGCGATGCTCAAATTCAAAAACTGCTCGCTGACCGGACACACGAGGCCGCGCGTTTTAAAGTGTACTAGGCACCACGAGATGCATGGAAGACCCCAACAAGGATCAGAATATACCTCGCTGCTCATTATACGGAGCTGGACAGTCACATGGTACTCCACAAGATGAGAGAGTCCAAGACTCCAAGGCATTGCCAAGCTCGAAATTGATTACTGCTCTGCGCCTCGATATCGTATTCTATTGATAATTCGGCGCTCGGTGCGCCTGCGAAATATCAAGGTCCATGTCGAGTCATCATCAGCCACGCCTCTTTGCGGCGAGAATGCCATGGCGCGTTGCTCTACGGCGTATTCATGGACTGAATTGCGCAGCCGGCAACGCTGTCCGTACAACTAAGGGGGCTGATGGGCATTGCAGCTACATAAGCTGACACGACTATCGTGAGCCAAGCCTCCACAAGCGTGTCCGCAGTTGGTGTTTTTGGCTTCCAATGCCCACAGTAATCATCATCATACCACAACTACCGGTATCCGAAATACGGAAGAAGATGTGTCGAAGCTTCGTGCGGACGGAGGATTCCTTTTAGAAGTACGGGCATGTCATCAGATGCAAGGACCCCGCTGACTACTCTACACCCCGAAAACTCTTTCGATCTGGTCCTGCATGCTTCTGGGATGCGTCTCTGCAGATCGCCAGCCAGGAGCACTCGACCCAGCGAGGACAACGCCAAGGCCTTCTATTGGCTTTCTGAGTTCTCATTGCGCCTGGGCCACCGCGATGGTTTAAAATTTGCCGCGTCAGCTGGAACGAGGATCGGGAGCGAGGCGTATTCTAGCCAGAATATGATGCGAAGGAAAGTGCGACCTATGCGGCTCGGCGGTATACATACGTACCAGAGACACTACTGAGTCCTGACTGCTGGAGATAGAACTAGAGACCGTTCGTCGGGCGTGAGCCTAATCATGCATTGCCGCGCCTTGGCTTTGCTTGGCAATGCTTGATTCCAACTTCGATGACACCCTTCCGACACGTGCCGCTGTTGCTGCACTTCAGAATGGTCAATTTGACACGACTATGGCGTTTGCATCATCCGTCTTGCCTTTGGTACACCAAGACTGCCTCCTCAACTGGCCAAGTGCCATCATCCAGCCGATGCTTTGCAGCCAGATCGCAAAAATACATCATCATCCGGCTCTCAATGGCGAAGAGCTGCATCATTGTGTTCATCATCATACCACCCTACTCCGTATGCGCGGTGAGTTTGACAAACGTGACGCGTCTGCGATGAGATTTGCTTTAATGGCACGAAAGCATAAGGTGAGAAACTCTAAGGAGCAGCCAAATTGGCGCTGGCCAAAAGGGATGATCCGGATCGGGCCCCTCGCTTTTGGCTTTGCCATGCAATGAGGGCCAAGGCGTGAGCAATACATTCAAGTTCTCCCGTGGTTTCATCCTAACCACTACCGCCTATGCTCATGGGCCTATGGTCTTATGCGACATTCAAACTTCGTCTGTGCCTTTGGAGTAAAACATCGTCGACCGCTCGTTCAACTTCTCTTTACGTTCATCTTTCGTATGATACAGCATCCCAATCATTAGATTCTTCAAGCACACAGCGCTTCGCCATCTGTCTCTACGAAGCCTGCGAAAGCGCTACCAAGACCATCGATGGCCCAGTTTGACAACTCAGACTATCGGCGGCTGCTCACAGACTCCAGGGTTTTGACAGGAGCTGATCGACTTGCAACTGCACCATCCCCACCTGAGTCTGTCACTACACTACCACAGCTCTTCCAGCATCGAGCCAGAACACAACCACACGCGACAGCATATTCTTGTCAGACTGATAATGGACTCCGAAAGATAACATTCGCCGAAGCCGACGCCCTTGCATCGTCGGTGGCCGCTCAGATCTCACAGCTCCTTCCTGAGCGACATTCAAGCACACAACCCGCCCCCACTGTTGCTATCTGGTTCGAGAAAGGCCTTGATTTGATTTTGAGTATTCTCTCAACAACATATTCTGGAGCGACATGGCTTCCATTCGACCCAGATGTGCCAGTAGAGCGTGCCGCAACGTGCATACTTAACGCATCAGCTTCACTGGTCATACACGATGACGCCCACGCCGGTCGTGCGCGCGAAGTCCAACAACGTGTTGCTTCTGATCTCATAGCCACAGGCAAAGACTTGCTACAACTGCGCACCTTTAATGAACTATCACAACAAGCTGGCTCGTCAGCCTCACAAACACGGCGGAATGGTCCTAGACCCTCCGATGCCGCCTACCTAATATACACATCGGGAACTACAGGCACACCAAAGGGAATAGCGATTCCACACTCCGCAGCTCTCGTCTTCTCTCTCAGCGAAAGAGAAGTCCTCGAAACAAGTCCGCAAGATGTCGTCTGGAACGGCTTCAGCCCTGCCTTTGATATGTTTGTTGAAGAGATGTGGGTGACGATTGCCGGCGGAGGTCACTTGGCTATTGGTACACGCGAGGAATGCAGAGACGTACCTGGCTTACCAGCTGTATGGCAAAGTCGTGGTGTCTCCGTTGTCAACGCTGTACCTACGCTGATTGGCATCATGGGCATTTCGCAGATCGATGGAAATTCAGCATTGCTTCCACCATCTGTCCGTCTGATAAACCTGGGTGGAGAGGCTTGCCCACCTTCACTCGTACAGCGACTTGCGCGGCCAGGACTGCGCATAATCAATACCTACGGTCCGACAGAAACTACTGTCACCGCTACGTGGGACGAACTGCGGCCCAATGTTCCTGTTACGATTGGTAGACCACTACCTTCCTACCATGCATGCCTACTTCCCATCTCCGAAGACGGCAACCCGATTCCTGTGGATCCACTTCAACTAGGAGAAGGCGTGGAAGGAGAACTCGCTATCGGTGGTCCTTGTGTCGGCCTAGGCTACGTCGGACGCGAAGACTTGACCACACAAAAGTTCATCCCACACCCACTCGCACCTACAAGCGGACAAAAGCTATACCGAACAGGCGACCGAGTCAAATTACAAGCCGACCTAAAAATCGCTTTCCTGGGACGTATCGACACGCAAGTCAAACATCGCGGTTTCCGGATAGAACTCGGCGAGATTGAGTCACTAATTTCTGGTCACGAAGATGTCCAGGCCGCAGCCGTCATCTTAGCGAATGCTGGCTCAGACTCAGCTCGTTTAGAAGCGTTCGTTGTAACACGACCACATGCGCCACAAAGTGCTGCTTCTATTCAAGCACTAGCTGCCGAACGCCTCCCGGCTTACATGCGTCCCGAAGAAGTTTACTTCTTGTCCGCAGATGAGATGCCTAGACTGCCTAGCGGCAAGATCAACGCCAAAGCTTTGCATGAGGTGTCCGAGCGTAAGGCTGCAGAATGCGCTGTGATTCACGACGATGCTTCAGGAACGACGCTCAACTCCGACGATAGCAGTGCGCTTGGTCTTTTGCTGAAGACCACAGCAACGGTCTTTCCTCAAGCAGGTCGCATCAAGCCCGAAGCCGACTTCTTTGACGATTTGGGCGGCCACTCACTTCTGGCTGCCATTTTAGTTTCGAAGCTGCGACAAGCGAAGACGGATCCAGATGGCTCCATGCCATTCACCTCGATCGGACTACCAGACATCTACGAGGGACGAACACTAGCGGCAATTGCAGCACGCTTCACCGTTTCGGACTACGACTCGAGCACTATCGCAGAAGAAGATTGCGACGACATCAGTGGCCTCGGCCCACGAACAGGAGAAATCTGGCCAATCTCCAACACAAGCTTCGTCTTTTGCGGTCTGGCACAAATCATAGCACTGCTCTTCCTGTTCTCCATCCACTCCGTCGAGATCTTGGCGCCTTATCTGCTGTTTGACTGGCTGTTCATCGAGTTTGGCTTCGGCTACGCACTACTTGGAGCTTATGGCGTATTCGTCGCTCTGCCACCTACGTTGGCATTGGTCGCAATCGTAGGAAAATGGCTCATATTAGGCAAAGCGAGGGCAGGAGAATATCCCCTTTATGGCTTCTACTACTACCGCTGGTGGACAGCCGAACGTCTTGCGGCGCTGGCCAATCCCAAATTGATCGCTGACTCTCCACTGTATTGCTACTTCCTGAGAGCGATGGGAGCGAAAGTCGGTACACACTGTCACATGGGAGCTGTTCACACAGGATCAGCTTGCGATCTCATCGAAATTGCAGACGACGTTGTGATCGGCGCGGATGTTGTCCTTGGCACAAGTGTTGTCGAACGAGGACGTCTCATCCTGAGGAAAGTCGTCATTGGCAGGGATGCTAGAATTGGCACAAACAGTGTCATTGAGGGAGGAGCTGTCGTTGAAGAAGGAGCTGAAATCGGCCCACTTTCGATGGTTCCAGCTGGCATGTCTGTCCCATGCTTCCAACGCTTCCACGGCTCGCCAGCACAATTTGATCGAGAACTCCAGGATGGAGAGATTGCTCTTGGAAGGAAATCTCGGCCTTCCCTCGCTCGCTGTGCACTCATGGCTTTCGGACACACAATCCTCGCAACTTTCGTACTTCCACTGCTATACCTGATCCCACAGATTGCCGGTCTTTCGCTCTTCGATGCTGTCGACTTGAGAAACATGAGCGGCTGGGCACAAGTGGCAGTCCTTTCCATGCCAGTCGCATTTGCTTACCAGATCCTCATCTTCACGCAATTGATCATAATCCGATACATGTTCCTCGGGCGTCTCAAAGAGGGCACCTACAAAATCTACAGCTTCTGGTTCCTACGCAAATGGTTCATCGAAAGAGTCATGGATCTGGCCTTGGACATTCTCCACCCCGTCTTCGCCTCACTCTACGTCGTCCCATTCCTCAGAGCTCTCGGGGTAAAAATCGGCAAGCGAGCCGAAGTCTCCACTGCTCGCAGCCTACAATTCGAGCTGCTGGAAATCGGACAAGAAAGCTTCGTCGCCGATGCCGTCATCCTAGGCAACGCAGAAGTACGAGGCAACGAACTCACGCTGAAGAAAACAAAAATGGAATCCCGTGCCTTCGCCGGCAACGCCTCCCTAATCCCTCAAGGCACGACTCTAGCCTCAGGAACTCTCGTTGGAGTCCTCTCAATCGCTCCACCACCAGAGAAGCCCCTACCGGAAAACACCTCCTGCTTCGGCTCACCTCCAGTCCTCATGCCAGCCCGTCATCGCGTCGAAGGCCACCACGACAAACACCTCTTCAATCCCTCCCCAGGCCTAATCGCAGCACGGCTAACAATCGAAGGCCTGCGCATCGTGATGCCCCGAGCCCTCGTCATATTCGCACTGGGCTTCGGTCTCCAAATCGCTTACATGGGCTACTACTCCATCGGAGCAGTCTATACCCTCCTGATGCTCCCATTCTTCTACTTCTTCCTCTTCGCCCTCCCCGCCCTCCTCTTCACCGTCGCCCTCAAATGGCTCCTCATCGGAACCTACAAACCCGCCGAATGGCCCCTCTGGTCCCTCAACGTCTGGCTCTCCGAAGCCGTCACCTCCACCTGCGAAACCATCGTGCGCCCCCTCCTCACCAGCCTCCTCGTCGGCACGCCCTTCCTCGCCATGTGTTTCCGCCTCTTCGGCGTCAAAATCGGCGCCCGAGCCACCCTCCTCGCCGCCGACATCACGGAATTCGACTGCGTCTCCATCGCCGACGAAGCCGTGCTCAACGAACGCTGCGGCGCACAAACACACCTCTTCGAGGACCGCGTCATGAAAATCGGTCATGTGGCGTTCGGCCCCAGGGCTTGTGCGAAGCCTTATTCCGTTTGTTTGCCTGGGAGCTCGCTTTCCGACGGCGCGCAATTGGGTTGTCTTTCTTTGGTTATGAAGGGGGAGAATTTGCCCGAGGGTACGGCGTGGGAGGGTGCGCCGGTGCGGCCGAGGAAACGGAGAGGTGTACATGTTCCTGACGTTCGGCATTTGGGAAAGGAAAAGAAGAAAAATCTTGAGGTTGTGGTTAACTCTTTGGGGACGAGTTTTAGTAGTAGTAGTACTTGTTCGATTAAAAAAGAAGAGGAGGTTTAGAAGGAAGGTTTTGCGTTGCATTTGTGTGCATTTTTTTGAAGAAGAAGAAAAAAAGTTGTGCTTTATATTTTTTTTTGTACGTTGAGATATAGTAGAGTCATGATAACCAAATAAATTCTCTTTTGTTGTCGATTTGAACTTCTTCGTCTCCTTCGATGTGTTGATGCCAACAACTCTAACTCTTACCCGTAGCCTTGTGTTTCCCAATCTGTAAGCCCGTCCGGATCGCGTGGACTTATTCTAACCTTCACATAGTGCCTCAATTCCGCTTCATAACACCATATATATCTAGAGAATATGGACTCAAGCGGCTGCGTTTTCCATAATCCCGAATTCCACATTGAGCTCAAACACATGCCACAAACCAATCTCAACGCGTTCTCGAATCTCGCTTATAATATTATATACGAATTGCTTTTCAAGTATATATACCAACTCATGGGCTCGCAGCGTACGATAACAATCTAAAGCTAGAAAATCTCAGCAAGAGCACACATACATACAGCTCTGAGGTATCATACTGACTTGCCGATGTCCTAAGTAGAGCCTGAATGCGAGCATCTTGGAGCCATAGAGCTTCGTCGTGAAATACGGCGAACAAGCAGCGAGAATGAACGCAGACTAACACGAGACGCAAAAGAGCCGGGCGTTTAAAGAGTCGAGCGCGAGGGCGTATATGCGAGATCGAGGAAGCCGGTGCGCTGACATTCGGTATATAAGGATAGAATACCTAAGCAGAGCAATGAAATCTTCGGAAAAGAAGCTGACAACATGTTACTTCTGTGCGCCACGTGAAGGAATTGCGTCTGAAGTCCTATGAGAATTCGGAGCGGAATTTGCGTGCAAGGGAGACGTGAGTTATGAAGAGCGCCGGATTCAAAGTCGGGTAGATGGACCTATTCTAACTCCAGCGAGTTCTACAGTACCTTGATTGCCGAATCTTTCCTTACGCCTTGGATCCAAAAGCGATGCTTCTGGTGTGCTCTAGCACGTTTTGGTCGTTGATCGGGATTCGTAGGAAGCATGTGGCCGCAGCGTCTCCTCGCCATCAGCATGGTCTCCGCGTCAGGTCTCTTGATAGCCACGGCTTGTATCTAGGAAGTGCTCACGCCTCTTCAGCTTACTGGACAACTCTTACCGGCCCGAGTCGTACCAGTAGCGAGGGTAGATATTCGCCCACATCCTAGAGGGCACGCGTCTTGGCAAGCGTCTTGTCGGACTCCTCGGCAATGCCCAATTCCTTTTCGAGCATGGAGACGAGTTGCTCTTTGTACGACTTGGCGAAGTCGTTTATCTTTGCCTGCCAACCTCTGTCTGAGAACGAGCAGTGGTAGCAGATCCGAAGCTTGATACAGCCTCTCAGTTCAGATGGCATACCTTCGCGCAGTCTGTTTGCTCGGATAACGCGCACCAATGGCAGGATGTATCGGAAGACGGCGCTATCCGGGGGCACTTGATAAATGGTGGACATAGTGAGATTAATAAGCGATTTGGCTGCTGGGAGTGATTCTGAAGCAGCCTGGTTGTAACCGGTGGGGGGTTGTATCGCGAGGTCCAAGTGCCGTAAGTATCGAATGGATTGTTTGATGCCGCCGAAGAACCTCGATAGGTTATACAAGTCATACCTAATGAGGTTGCCGTAGAGTATAGGTGTAGCTTCCTGATGAATTCGCTTGCAGGTAGCCAGGATGTTGGGCGATAAACCCTGGTTGTCCAGACAGGGCCGCTGCTCACCATTCTTGCAGTGGTACCGGATTCTCAGAGGCGTCTCGTCGTCGCCATTAGTCAGAGCAAGGCCGTAAATGCGGTTTCGCAGCTCTGCGGAGAGGTCGAAGAAGCCAGTGCGCTTGCGTGGTGGGCTTAAAGCCATTGTGAGCTGTCTGTGGCAAGAGATGTTGTCAGCTTAGGAGTTCCTTATATAGAAGAAGCAGTTGCTCACCTTGTAGATTCTCGAACCGCCAATGACGCAGTCAGTCAGCGATGCACTGCTTGGGCGTAATGGAAGTGTGGAGTACGCGACAGTCACACATTCGTGTGCTAATAAACAAAGTGCGCTGTCTGTCATGCAATACCTTAGCGCGCATATGGGGTAGGAAATAACCGTAGTATTACTGGGTTTCTCGGGTTAGGTGAGAATGCCAAGTAATCGCGCTCTTCTCTATAGACTATACGTCCTACGTACTAAGGGTTACTATCCTTTCCTAAATATAGAATTTACGACTATATCTATCGAGGACGACTCCCTATAACTTATTTTATCTAGTTTAGACGGTTAGTTATCGAGATCTCTAGTCGGGTCCTAGTCGGGACCTATCGTCGAATATTGCGACAAAAGTCTTAGCAGTAGAGCCTCTCCTATAGTAGTAAAAATTACTATAAATAGGGTAGTATAGGCTAGATCTAAGGCGATAGAACTTATCGCTATAATCTATATAGTCGCTATACCGAGTTTTACGCAACTTCGTCTTAGAATGCGCTATTAGGGAATATATCGAGGATTGATCGAGAATCGCGATTTCTTGGCATTCTCACGTAACCCGAGAAACCTAGTATAGTAATCTTAGCGCCAATTATAGCTATAATCATAAACCGTAGTATACTAGTAGATTAACTATATACTATTAACATAAAAATTACAGTATAATATGCCTACTATAGAGATTTCCATACCGTAGAGATCCACTTCTACCGTAGAGCCCAACAGGAACAGGTAGAATATACCTACTTCTACTACAGAGGCCAATTATTAGCAGCCTTATAGTAGCATAAACAGTACCGCCATAGATATCTACAGAAATACTATGATTTAAGACTATAGACTATAGTTAATATCAACTAAATCGTATATCTACTACAGTTTTAACGGTATAGAGTATGCATATACCCCGCTAAGGTACCGTGAAAGTCCGAGCCGCTGCTAAACGTTGCGTTGCGTAGGCTGAAAGTGAAGCCTTACTCTAAGCCAGAGGCGCAGAAATTCGAAAAAAACACTACACGACATACCTCCGATTCGAAGCTGGGCTCAGCTGGTGGTGACTATAATGAAAGCATCATGCATATCATACGGGATAGGAGGACTACGACAATACCATAGTGTCGTGCTGCTGCAACACTGCATGTCTATGGTCAGATGAAAAGAATGCAATCCATCGCTGTCGGACAGGACGTACATGGAGAAATGTCGTAAACTCATATTGTAGTGTAATGTCATCCTCGTAGTCATGACCCAATAGTCACTACTACCGTAAACGTGAAGCATCTCGTCAAGCAGACCAACCAGGAACGCAAACACAAGTTCCCGCTAGCCCCCTCCAGGCTCCTAGCCAAGGCTGAACCTGCAATTCTTCCATTTGGCATCAGCTGCACGAATCGTGTCTTCAGCTGTCAACTCCTCCATAGCCACATTGTAAGTCTTTGGTGGTGCTTCGTATGCTCCTCGCCACGTGCCCTCATAGATGTATTGCATCTCCACGAAAATCTCAATGCCTGGACGTACAGCCTTGACAGCTTCTAATAGTTCCTCGAGTGCCTTCCTGAAGGTACTGGTGCCCGAAAAGCCTTTACGGCAGCCAACATCCAATGCCGAGCCTTGATGGTCCCAGTGCGGTCTCGTAAGCTCGATTCGAAAGAGGAAGTGAAGGTCTCGTAAGCCAGGCAGTTGTGCAAGTAAGGATGGCATACACGCAGTAGCCATGTATAGAATCGCTGGATACTTCTGCCTGCCGATCGGTATCTCAAAGTCGAGGGTGAGGCGGGCTTTCCGAAGTGGATGTGGTAGCCTGAACAGGTCCGGTGGCAAGACAGCGATGCGTTGGCCTTCCGCTCTACGGAAGTTCACGTCAATGCCAAAAATGGACTGCTCTAGAAGCGCCTGTTTGGCGAGGGGAACCAAATGTTCTGCCGCAGCCGAAGTGCCGATGACTTCCAATGCAGTTGTTCCCAGCATCTGCTCGCTGTGAAATGTCGTATGTGCCTGGGTAGAGAGAACCACGTATTCAAACACCTCGATAGCAAGTTCCTTGGGCAGCTTGGTCGCAACTTCCTCCACAAGATACCGATCACGTTTCCATCTCGCGATCTGTCGAAGACATTCAAGGCGGCGTTCTGGCACATCGCACTCGTGCTCCGAAAAGTAGTGCCTGACGGGATTCTGACATCCTTGACGTTGTAGTGATTTCAGTGCTGCCTCCTCAAGATGGGGACTTTCCTCGATCTTTTTGGGGGTCCGCTGAACAACAGGCTCCCAAGGCCTAGTAGAATGTCGCTCTCGACTTGCCATTGGCATTGCATGAAAAGAATTGGTGACACAATGCTTCGCAATTAATCGATTGAAGCTTTTACGGTCTGGTGTCAAGGGATCATTCAATCCGTCGTGCGAAAGGGGTCGCTTCCGCGCCATCTCGAGATCTCGTAGTGCGCGTTGTCGTCGCGTCGCAGCGCGGCTGACTCGCTGACTTGGTCCTTCCATCGGACGGTGCACGACGGTCCAAGCACCACCGCGGACTTGCTCCTCCACAGTCTCTGCTGACTCGTCTGTTGGCGGTGATGGTATCATTTGGCGTATTGCAGTAAACACGGATGTTGAAACAAAGGAAGGAAGTTGAGGTGCGAAGCGTCGGATGTTTGTTTCCGAGGCACCAGTCACGTGACCCTAATCATCTCTGTCCCTACACTTTGAAGGAAAAATTGAAGGAAAATTGTGCCTCTGCGGTACCGGTCCGACGAGAACACCGATTGAGTTCACGAGCCTTACTGTATGGACATGGATACCAGCGATTCACTTTACGGCGAATGCAGATGACAGGAGAAAAGATAGCTTCGGAGATCTGATGCCAATTCACTGCGACTCAAGACGGTGTATCTAGTAACTTCTCACTCATGACCCACCTCAACAAACGCCGTTTGATCCTAACAAGAAACCCAGGAGAGAGACGCAATTGTGTGTGTATGCACATGAAGATGTCCACTGAATTTCCTTTTCTATCAAACACCTTTTGCCTATCCGTAGGCAATGAAAAAAAGAATAAAAAGCTTGCGTCGTCGCAAGCTCTCTTTGCATGCTCAAAAACGCCGACCCTTTCATGTGCGATGCATGGTTCATTGTACTTGTTCTGATGATTACAGCTGCTTCTCTCCGCCATTAACTCGCCACCTCATTATTGTACAGCTCGCCGGCTGTTCCGTGAGAGATGTGGACAGCGTTCTGATGTCATGTATGCTGTGTTGTACAAGCGTCGGGCCATAGGCGTCGAGATCGGAGTCGAAAGACCTATGACGATAAGAGAGTATGCAATCTAAGAGACATTTCGTGCGGCCGTGTCGTAACTCGTCGTCTAATATCCGTACAACATTCTCGCCATCATTTGATTGTTATGTGATGACGATGAGCCTCGAGTGGAAGAGGCGGTGGCCTTTGCGCCGCCAGCGACAGCTGTACCCGTCTCGGAGGCAGAAGTGTCGTTGTTCTTCCAGTTGGATGGCTGCTGGAGGTTCATGACATCCAGCTTGATGTCGCCAATAAACTTCTTGGCGATGATCGGTCCGACAATAAGGACGATGAAGAGAACGAACATCGAGAAGTAGAGGATCGCGTAACGGATGACTCGTCGTCGGCGCAGCTTGGACTGCTTGAGCGAGTAGATCGGTGGACGAATTTGACGACTACGAAGAGAGTCAGTGTGAAGATCGTGCAAAAGAGAAGAGCGGATTAACATACCTTGGGCGCAGCCAGAAGAGCATGACAGAGTGGAACTTGTCAATGTATGGGATGAGCAACGGTGGCAGCATGAAGAAGAGCAGCACGTGTCCGAGACAGAAGTCAGCGGCGAAGAAACCCATCTCGGTGATCTTGCAGAGGAATTCACGCCCTGGCTGCGAGAGAGTGTGCCATCCAAGAGCGTACCACTTTCCGGTCCACCATGCTATGTTCGAGGTATCGGCGCGGAACTCTCTGGTCAGGGCGAGAGCAATGATCAGCTTGAAGACGAAGCGCTGGATAGCGACGACAGCAATCATGCCCAAAAGAGCCTTAGTAAAGCTCCAGCCTTCCAGGAAGAACATGACCTCGAAGAAAGCCAAGAGCATGATGACAGCGATGGCGTGAGCAATGGCAGCCAGGACTGCACCGAATTTCTTGCAGCACATGCTAAGAATCGGACCCATACAACAGGCCATACCGAAGAATCCAGCAGCAACACCAGCGTTAACACCAATTGGACCGAATGCCACGACAGCAACACGGATGAGCGAGTTGGTAGGGGTAATGTCGGTTCCACGGTTGTTGGCCGCGATGACACCAGTTCCAGCATTGATGTAAAGGTATGGGATCAGAGTGGCGGCGACCAGGACAAGCGGACCAATGATCTCACTAAAGAAAATGTTGGTGAACTTGGCCCTGGGCGTGTCGCCAGACAGCTTGGAAGATGGCTCTCCAAGTACCTTGCGCTTGAAACCAGTGAGGCGTGTTCGCGAAAGACGGACGAAACCGATCCAGGAGGCAGAGTGAGCCTTGGTGTTTCCACGAGACAGCCATCGCAAGAACTCGCGGTAGTCGATGAAGAAGTCGGCCCAAGCGAACTGGTGTGGGTTGAACAGGAACGGCGAAATGCAGAGGGCAAGAAGCGAGACCCAGAACCACAAAAGCCAGTAACCCCAAACGGTGAGCGTACCAAAGAGCAACATCATCAGGAGACGTGCACCCAAGTAGATCGATGGGCTGGCGAATCGCGAGTAGAGCACACCGAATGGCATGCGGGCAGTGGCGAAACCACGTCCAGTACCAATGTAGCGAGCACCTCCGAAAGACAGATCCTGCTGCAGCGAATAGGCGTAGATCTGGGTGACGAACACCTCGAAAAGTGGTGACAGAGAGGAGAAGTGCTTGGCCAGACGGGTTGCGGCACGCCAGAAACCACGCTCAGTCAACTCTTGAATCGTCAGTGGGACGAAAGAGATGAAGAACACGATGAAGATCGAGACAATGCAACGCTGAACCCAGTCCATAATAGGGATAATGTTTGCGCATCCAGTTGGGAAGAGCGGGTCGGTCTCGGGAACGTCGCGGTTGTATCGACAGCTGATCGTCTCGTGTCGCAGGGCACCGAGATTGAGCAAGCACCACATGAAGAGCTGCACCGACAACATGACGAACAAGTTGTTGATGTGGAAACCCGGGTGAGCGTAGTAGAACGAGAGGAAGCGGTCCAGAGGAAGTTGCGTGCCGAGGTAGTAGTACTCGCGAGACAACATTTGTTCGCCCATACCGGTGCCGATCTTGGTGGTGAAGTTGAGAATGGATCCGAAACCAAGATCACGACCCTTACCACACTGGTAGTATTCGCAGTGCTTGATGCGACCACCACGCAGAATAGCGTTCATACCGGCGTAGATATCCTCGTTCAAGTGCAGACCCTTCTGAGCCTTGGAGACACCGCCACGAGTAGTCATGAAGATACCGTTGAGGAAATCAGGGTGACCGTAGTGGAGCTTACCACCGATCTGAGCCAGGGTACGAGCGAAGAGGGTACCGAACGTCTGTTCCTTTCCGGCAGCAACGTCACCCAGAATACCAATGTTCTCGGAGAAAATGTACTCTCGAGCACCAAGAATGGCGACTGGGTTAAACTTGGTTGGTGGCAGACCAGGAGTGTATGGCGAGACGTTGTCAGTGGTCATTTCCTCGAACTCAGCAAGGACGGATCGGATCTTCAAGCACTCTTCAAGGTAGTTGTCCTGGTTGGCATCGATGAGCTGAATGTACTCTCCGCGGTAGAAGATCAAGCAGTGGTTCTGGTTGTCAGACTTTCCGTCACCAAGAATTGGGTTACCAGAAAGCATGACACGGAACTTGGGTCGACGCATGCCGTTCTCCATAATCTCAGAGTGACCATCGATGAGGGCAGAGAAGAGTCGTGGGTCCTCGCCCTCGGCTTGTGGTGGCTCTTCGTCAAGATAGGCGATCTGGAGATCTGGATAGGCGCGGAGAAGAAACTCGGCGTTCTCACGCTCCTCCTTGGAGAACTTGGCGTAGCGCTGCATGGAGACGACAATCTTGAACTTGCGACGGGCCATGCGCTCGAGCTCACGCTCAAGCTTGTCCGAGTTACCACCGAACATCTGGACGACCTCTGGATTCTCGACACGGTAGAGAAGCTTGATAGCACGGCTGTAGTTCATGAAACCAGAGATGGTGCGGTACAGAGTCTGCGAGCGGAGAGAAGCCCAGATACGCGTGCGTAGAGTATACTCAGGAGCAGCGGACTTGAAACCAATGCAGTAGAACGGAAGGTCGTCGATCTTGGACTTCTGGGTGTCCTTCTCGTTCTTCTCGTAGTCGCCGTTGAATTGGGAGGTCTCATCAGCCAGGATCTTGGTGTCCTTGACGAAGCAGTCCCATTCGTGGGGGTGAAGTTGCTTGAGGTACTCCAACATGGTGACACGCGAGTATGGCTCGTCCTCACGAATAATCTCACGAAGGGAGAGAAGGATCTTCTCGCTGTAGTGAGGAATCATGACGGTGAAAGTTGGCATGTTGTCGACTGGGAGTGGCTCTGGGATTGGCGTCGAAAGCGACTGCGCGAAGAAGCTGATACGACGCTCGGCCTCAGACATGGCAGGGAAGAACTCGGTCTTGAAGGAGTGATCTTCCTGCGAGACGAAGAAGGTCGGGGCACGGAGAGTGCGCTTGCCCTCTTGCTCTGATGGAACCTGGTGGTAGAGGAGCTTCTGGACGTGGTCGATGGCCAACAAGTGCTCGCGGTACATGGAAATGACAATAGCATTCCAAATCTGAGAGATGAGGACCTTGGGCTTGTACTTGATCTCCATGTCGGTCGTTGCCAGAATCTTGGAGTAGATACGCTTGGGCAGACGAGAGAAGATGTTTCTCCATGGCGTCCAGATAGACACACCAAGGTAGAACGATCGTGCCACAGAGAAGACGCAGTTCCAGATGACGTACCAGAGGTAGGTATCCAAGAAGAACAGAATCAAGTCGGTGAAGTACATGAGAATGAGCAAAACAGTTGGCTGCTGGTAACACAGTATGGTTCCAATCATCTTGTCACCCAAGCAGTGCTGGATCTTCATCGTCGACAGGATACGGATAGGATCACGGAGCGAGAGAGTCAGGAAGAAGTACGACTCAGCAAGCTTCGCGGCGAAGACCAGGACCCAGAGACCAAAGGACATCCACATGTCGTTGCCAGTAAGACGTGGGTAGCTGGCAGTGAATGTTTGGCTGGCCACATATTGCCTTCGCTTGCCGTTCAGGTAGCTGCCGAAGAGGCCGCCGAGAGGCATGATGGCGAAGAAGAAGACGGTTGCCAAAGCGATGAGGAATTGAACCACACCCAGAATGAGAGCGATCTTCCCGTCTTGCGAGACGCCGAAGATGTAGACCGAGGGACCAATGTTGATGACGAACATGACGATGAGGACGAGTAGTCGCTTGGTCAAGTGCTGAGCACCAGCCCATCGTCGAGGAACGTAAAGCCATTCGGTGAGAGTTGCCATAATCTGGATGAGACATCCGAGAGTGCCACCAAGAGCGACGGCGGACCAGTGAGCTGACCCTTTCGGCTGGTTGTTAAGCTGCTGCTGGTAGTTCTTGGTATACAGAGTCGGAGAGTTGAAAGCGGTGTAGAACCAGAAGATACAGACGTGGATGATCCAGATACGATTGAAGTTGGTCAACATGTGGAACCATGATCGGGTCTCCTTGTACGTCTTGAAGAAGGCCTTCTTCCAGACGACGTCCTTGAGACGCTCGTATCGCTCTGCAGGTGGCAGATCTACCAGTCTGGTCTTATCCTCGAATGACAGTCTCTCGATACCCTCGGGGTACCAGAAAAGCTGGTTCATGTCATCGTATCCGATGATCTTCTGGTGATCAAGCTCCTTACGGACGTATTTGCCCTCAAAGATCTCGTAACCTTGATCTCTGCAGTAGTTGTACAGAGGAGTGATGCAGTTGTTCAGATATGTGAACTCCTCGACTGGCTCAACACGGTTCTGGCAGGCAGGCGAGTGGTAATAGTCATCCGCGCACTTGAAGATGAAAGCCAAAACTTCAGGCATGTATCTGACCTGGTTGGCTTCACCCCAGCAGAGCAGGTACAGAGCGATTTGACGGACTCTGTCGTGCTGTGACATGCGGTTCATGCGTGTTTTCCAGCGGTATTCCGCAGCTTCCAGAGAGTTGTCACCCTCCAAGCTCTCGAGTGTTGCCTCCTCGTTCTGTGGGTTGGCCTCTGCCTTCTTTTTTGCGGCCTTGCGAGCCTTACGAGTCGCTCTGTTGGCCTTTCCAAGCTTCATATTGGCAAATCCGACGGCGTCATCGAGATCGAGATGTGCGGCAAAGTACCATCTTCGGAAGTTGGCGTTCTCGCCACCAATGTAATCTGCGTGCAGAGATAGCAATGCTTGGTTGGGCGACATGCGGGAGGCGCGGGAATCGAGGAGCGTCATCACGTGGTCGAACATGTTTCGCATGCTGTCGCGCTGGAAACCGAACTTGGCCGTGAGATCGAGGAAGATGTCTTCGATTTCCTCCTTGGAAAGGGGAATTTGGGCGTCGGAAGTCCATGCTGGGTATGGCTCCCTAGACCGCTGTCCAGCAGGCAGAGCGCTCGTGTAGTCCATGCCGTAGACTGGAGTGGAGGCGCCCGATGAGCGGTTGCCGCCGTAAGATACTTGGGACGAAGGCGGTCGGTAGCCACGACCAGTGCCATCGCCGTACGAGTTGTAGCGCTCATCGCCACGTCCATAGTAGTCCATCTCGGCGGCGCGGGCCATGTCGGATCTCATGGTGAAATCGCTGAAGGTCTCCGAGTCCTCCTCAGAATCGTGGCCGCGACGACCACTCCGGCGCTGAGCCTGACCGCGACCTTGTTGCTGATACTGGCCTGCAGCGGGAGCGCCCTGGTCGTAGTACTGGTCATTGTAGTACTCGTCTTGATAGCCTTGCTGTCCGGCATCATAGTAGCCATCGTGTTGGTAGCCATCGTGAGCGCCGGCCTGGTAGTAGCCATTGTCGTCGTAGTAGCCATCGTGCTGGGCCTGGTGACCATAGGCGTGCTGATCGTAGTAGGCCTGGTCGTCTTGATAGTAGCCATCGTGGGCTCCTTGATGGCCGTAGCCATCATCATAGCCGGCGCCCTGGTGTGGGTGGGCCATGGTGGAAGGTATTAGATATTAGACTGTGGGGAGATGTCAGTATTGCGCATTTGGGAGGTATGTGTTCAGGGGCAGGGGCAGGCGTGAGAGGGCGGCGCTGAGAGGTCGGCGGTGGTGAAGGGTGGGTGCGGAGGAGCAATTGTTGTTGGGATGGAAGAAGCGGCGCTTGGTAGGACGTACCGTTCAGCAGACGTGCAGCATGGGCAATGCGATGCGGCGGTGTCGCGCTGAACTGCGATTAAAGTTCGTTTGGGGGTGGATTGCTGGCGAGCGACTGGATGTCGGTATTGTCGATGTCGATGCTGAAGCGAGCGTTGATGGACGGGCCACAGACCCAAGCAAGAAGCGGCCAGACAGAGCAACTGGTGTGGAAGGCGAGTTGCGAGTTGCAAAACAAGGAAACGGCAGGTGTGGGCAGTAGTGACCGCTGCAGCGGGTGTTGTGAGTGCAGGAAGGTCGCAGGTCGCAGGTTGCTGTGAGAACGATCCTCCGCCCTCTCCTGTAGCCTGCGTGCTGATTGGCGGCTGGCCAAGGACGCAAAACTCTCTGCGGCTTCCGTGTGCGAGTGTTACCGACAGCTCAAATCAACACGACAACAAGCTGCAGTACAGCGGGCAGATAACTAACGAGCGTGTCGATGGGTGATGGTGTAGGAGGCAGTGGAGGGAAAGGACGCACGTCGGTGGCAGCAGGGAAGGCAAGAGGGAAGGGAAAGGGGCACTGCGGCAGTCTGGTTTTGCTCGCTTGGCTTGTCACCAAAACCCTCACCATTTTCATTCGTCCACCAAGCACCACGCCTTATGATTGCTTGATTACCATACCGAGCCAACGCCTCACCACACCCGGCCATGTCACTTCCCAGCATCCACTGCCAACGGCGCCTTCAACCAAATTCTGCCCGCACCTCAAAAAAATATTCATTCTACGCCCACGCTGCTATGATATCGTGCACTGCACTGGTTCATCGAATTGATGCATTCGTATCATCGATGCATGGCGCTGACTGATGATACGCCTGCTGCATGTATCCGACGTGGCGAAATGGGTCGTTCATTGCTTCATTACTATTTTTGCAAGCTAGAGAAACCGGATACGCGTACTTTACCTCACGAACTGCTTGCGCTCTCGTGTACTGTATGCAATTGTCATTGAGCCCTCCCTCGAAACTTTTCTCAACCTCCTCCTCCTCCACTGCCCTCCAGTGGGACGACATCGCCTAGCGGCCGCGTACAACCGACCACCATCACGTGAGCTTGTATATGCGCGGCATGAACTTTGAAACAGTAGCCAGCTTGGAACACGATCTGTACCAGGAAGCTCCTGCACATCTTTTATACAAAGACTGCCCGTGAGAACACGATCCAGCCATTTCAGAAAAGCAACTCCTCCGTACATTGACGAGTCTCGCCGGCTTCACAGCTCTTCAATCCGCCTTGAACAGCTCGAGAAAATGTTGTCCTGAAAGGACAAATACTTATACAGTGGTTGATTAGCGGGGCCTGCGAACGTACCTGCGTTAGCACGGCGGTCCTGACGCACAAGATCGAGTGCGCCTCTTCATCGCCACTCGTTTTTTTCCCTCTTTTCTTGTCCACTCGCGAGCAAGATTTGCATCAAAGATCGATCGGATGTTCACGCCAGAAATTCTGGAAGGCATCAATTGCGCTCCACCTTGAATAGTCCCTTGTACAGTGCTGTTTTTTGAAGTGGCGGGTCCGTGCACGACTAGGGGTCGATTTTGTTCGATTTTCTGCCTCTTTCTACCCTTTATATCTAGACTATTAAGGTCGAGTCTATCGCGTAGAACGTACTCGATTAGCGTATAGATTAATATATTCCATTTTAGAGCGAGTAAGGCGAGAAGTCGAGGAGGTATAACCCCTGTAGTACGCACGGACCCGCCACTTCAAAAAACAGCACTGTACAGATCTTTCACTTCCATGTCATTGGACGTGTTCTGGCCTGTCCGGCGACTTATTATTATCATTATTCTATGGCGCTGACATTCGTGAAAGCGTTGAGCCAAGACCAGGAAACGCCGTTTTCCATGATCCGTAATTTAGCTCTTCTTTCTCTGTCGCACAATCGTCATGCTGTTTGCCAAAAGCACGTGAGAAGCGTGGACTGTCAGTCTGTCACGTCGTTCATCCTTGCCAATTTGAAATGGGCGCTTCTGATGGTGGTGAGAGTGCCTGTCGCAGATTTTTCTCCGACACCATAGAGCCCCTGCGAAGCTGTCAGGCTGATCAGGGAGACCATGTTTCGCCCAATGACTTCGCTGGAGATCAGCGTGCCAGAGTGGCCACCCGATGACTTAGGGAGAGAAGGTGGCGCTGCTGAGTTCCACACGACCGAAAAGGCATGGTGGGATGCGAAGAACGCGCAAGCCGGTGGCCAGCACTCAGCACTGAGCAGCATTGGCGGGAGTCTTCGGCGCATCTTGTGTCTCCTGAACAACATCCATCTCAATATCTTACCCAACACTCGTTGCCGCCATACAATAGCCAAACCGTTCTTGGCAATCTTTCAGCACGCTCTTTGATCGATTCCAAACGAATGCCCACTGCCGTTTGACTGCACGAGAATACGAGACGGACGTTCGCTGTGCGAGGCCGTCACATTCCACCTTCCAACTTTCCACCCCTGCGAGAATAAACCTCGACACTTCGTCACAGGGGAAGCCACCTTGTCGTCCATATTGCGACTTCACGCTTATTACCACCACCACTCCTCCGTACACATTATTGTAATAGCAAGACATTGGCCATAATGAAAGCGTTCGGATACGCGTCCGCTGCGGCGGCATCCATTGCACTTCTGAGCAGCGCCGTGGCTGCTGCCGATCTGCCCCCGATCGTCATCAAGGGCAGCAAGTTCTTCTACGAGAACAATGGCACGCAATTGTAAGAGTCGCGAGTTTGGCAAGGGCAGAAGACGTATTGACGCATGCTATAGCTTCATGAGAGGTGTTGCCTACCAACAGGACTACTCTGGCAACGGCACAACCAGCAAGGACAGCACTCAGACATACTCCGATCCACTCGCCAACGCCGACGCTTGCAAGCGCGATATTCCTTACCTCCAAGAGCTTCACACGAACACTATCCGGGTCTACGCGATCAACCCAGACTCAAAGCACGATGAATGCATGACCGCACTTGCCAACGCAGGCATCTATGTCATCGCAGACCTGTCCGCGCCAGTTCAAGGCTCTTCGATCAACCGCGACGACCCAGCATGGAATGACGCGCTGTACGAGCGCTACACATCCGTTGTTGATGCCATGGCCAAGTACACCAACGTCCTCGGTTTCTTCGCCGGTAACGAGGTTTCGAACGCACCAAACAACACCGATGCCAGCGCATTCGTGAAGGCGGCTGTCCGTGACACCAAGGCGTACATCAAGGCTCAGGGCTACCGCACCATCGGTGTAGGATACGCCACCAACGATGATGCTGATATCCGTGAGAACATGGCCAACTACTTCAACTGCGGTGACCAGGACTCTGCCATTGACTTCTGGGGCTACAACATCTACTCTTGGTGCGGTGATTCCTCATTCACCAAGTCTGGCTACGACGTGCGCACCAAAGAGTTCTCCACCTACTCTGTCCCAGCTTTCTTCGCTGAGTATGGTTGCAACGAGGTTCAGCCACGTACCTTCACCGAGGTGCAAGCCCTCTACGGACCCAAGATGACCCCAACATGGTCTGGTGGTATCGTCTACATGTACTTCCAGGAAGCGAACGACTATGGTCTTGTCACCGTTGACGGCAACACTGTCACCACCAACGAGGATTTCGACAACCTCAAGAGCCAGCTCGCCAAGATCTCGCCAACTGGTGTCGACTCTGCTTCCTACAGCCCAACCAACTCTCCAGCATCTTGCCCAAGCGAGGGATCTGAGTGGAACGCAAAGGCCACTCCTCTTCCACCATCACCAAACAAGCAGCTCTGCTCTTGCATGTACAGCTCGCTTGGCTGTGTTGTCGCCCCCAAGACCGACGCCGACAACTACGGCAAGCTCTTCGGCACTGTCTGCGGCCTTGGCGACGGTGTCTGCGCCGGCATCACTGCCAATGCCTCGACTGGAAGCTACGGCGCATACAGCATGTGTAACTCCACTGAACAGCTCGCCTTCGCCTTCAACCAGTACTACCTCAGCCAGAACTCTGCTGCTGATGCGTGTGACTTCAAGGGCGCAGCAGTCACCAAGTCCGCCACCTCTGCCTCCGGCACCTGCGAGACCCTCATGTCTCAAGCCGGAACTGCCGGCACCGGTACCGTCACCACCTCCCCGACTGCCAACTCCAACCAGCAGGGCCAAGTATCTGGCGGCTCTGGCGGCTCTGCTGCATCCAGCGCCGCCGGTGCTTTCGTTGGTGCTCCAAGTGCGACAACCAGCATGGCTCCAGTATTTTTCATGTTAGCACTGGGTGTATTTTCCGGCATGGGCATGATTCTGTTGTAAGAGTAGTTCTACGGTTCTACGGCACGGACGAGGCTCTTTCTATAAATGACAGTTTTTGGTTGGAAAGATGACCAGCTTAGCGTTGCATGGAACGCGGAGAACTCTTTTTTTTTTGACGCCGACACGTTCAAGCTTAATGAGGCCTTAACGGCTGATTCTATTTTTGCATGGAAAGGTTGCGGATGGCAAGATTCGGCGTTTGTTCCTGTCTGATATCCAAATTTGCTACACTGATCCTGTATAGTTGAGATTTGAAATGAAGATGAAGAAGAAGAAAAAAAAGGGGTTTATATCATGTTCCAGTTTTCTCTTTTCTATAACATGTCCTGGCTCTTTTTAATTTATTTAGTCCGGGACACTTCGCACCTCGCTTTGCCATTATTGGAGGAAAGATGCTGGATTTTTTCTAGAGAGAGAGAGAGTGTGTGTGTGTGTGTGTGTGTTCGCTGAATCGGTGAACTTCCATGAACTTTGAACATTATATCATATCAAAATTACTTTTTTTTCAGGAACTTGAGATGGTGAGAAATTTCTTTTTAGGCATGGTCATTGCTAATCTACTCTACGCAATATGTTTTTTTTTTTCTTTAGAGGTGGCATTGGAGTTGCGTTGATCGCTTCATGTCTATATAGCGCTTATTATTAAGACTCGCTTGCAGATTATGGTGCGTGTAGGTGGAGACTTCGAAGTAGTATCGGCAACCACGAGGGAAGATTTGGTTGTGCTTGTGCTTCTATTTTCATCTAGGTCTCCGGTGACGACGTGACCCGTCTCCTCTTGAATTTCTACGCGGTGGATGATTCGACTTCTTAGACTTGAAAGGAAAGGGAAGGAAAGGTGTTGTGTGATTTCTTGATCGGATACGACGGCAACCAAAAGGGAAAGGATATCTTCAACTCTTTCTTTTTCCGGCTGTGTACTATATATCCTCAAAGCGAAGTAAATCCCGCGTTTAGGACGTTATACAGAGAAACGAAATTCGACCTCGATACACACACACACACGAACCCTAAGGATTTTTTTTTTGAGTTTACCTTACTGTAGAGTAAAACTACTCTTTCCCTAAGTACAGTACAGTATACCATAGGAAATACCTAATCCGAGGCACCTACCGAGTCCCGACGGAGTATATAAACGTCATGTGATCATTAACGTTTCCCGTACAATAAGGGAAAAGGCCACGATACTGCTGAGTTTGGACAAGAGGACGCCATTTCGTGCAAGTGGATAATAAGGTATGCCGAAGATGTTCTTTTTTCCTGTGTACATAATTTCCGTTTCCTCTGTTATTCGAAGTAGGAGGATATATCTGTTGTGTAGGAAGGGGGGAGAGGGTTTGTGTGGTACTGGTTGAGCTTTGTCTTTTGGGAGAAGGGCGGCGTGGGAAAGGTAGGGAGGGCATGGGGTTCATGATGGTTGAGGTTGAGGTTGAGAGATTGTGTGGGTTTGAAGGTATCGATGTTGTTTTCTGATGAGGGATGGGAATGCTGTCTTTGGGGTATTTCTTCTGAAGATATACGTTTCTGTGATGGCCGCAGGGAAGATGTGAGACAGCTTTGCTTGGACGATAGATGATGTCGTTGGAAGTCCTTCGTCATGCGGAATTCGTACAACTCAAGAATGCTAGAAGTGGAGATGATCCGTGTTTTGCTTGTGTTTTGCTCGAATCAGGTCAGGTCCTTATATAGTCATCCTTCAGAGCCGTAAGAATACAGGGCTATGGTTGAGCATCAACTTCGCCCAGATTGGCTCAGACCTTCTGCAGTTGGCCATGTCCATGACGCGGCTAGGCTCATCCCCGAGAACTGGAAACCACGTGCTAATTCGTGGTCTGCCAAAGCGGCGAGCATTCGTTGAGTAGAAGGTACCTCTCGCTGCATTGTTCGTCTCCAAGTCGAAGATATATTTAGCGACACAGAATAACATGTGACGTTCGCGTATCGCCGGGCTTGTCTTGTGCAACGCAAATAGAGCTTGTGACTATGCTTAGCGACATGGCCGAGATCTTTTTTTCTCCACACTAGAAACGCCATCAGTGCAACCACAATGCGGAGATGTTGAAGTACATGCTAGAGTAGCAGCTCAGCTCAGCTCGAAGGTATAAGAGGCCGCTCGTGGTGTCGCAGTCTCGTTCTGTAGTCTGAACCATACCAAGCAGCGCGAGATCTGCTTTTCTTCGGCCATGAAGTCACTCGGGGCATTCTTGATTCTTGGGAGCTTCGCTTTCGCCGCACCTGGTGTGACACCAATCGCAAGGGACGGAGCAGCAGACGTTGAGCTCCAGTCGCCGAAATCATTTCTCTTGGTAGGCTGACATGCGCTGTTCAACTTGGAACTCTTACTCATGATAGAAGGCTCGCGCGGTGTGTCGTCCTGGCAGCACGAATTGTATCGTCAACTGCTGCAATGCTGCCGGCTCATGCGGTCCTGGGAAGTTCAATTGTGACTCGTCAAAGGTGAAACCAGACCCGTGAAGACTTCGTACTCGGCTGACTCTGCGGTAGTGCTACTGCGATGTGTACGATCAGAACTGCAAGTGTAGCTGCAACTGCCACTATGGATGATCAGCATCAGATGCTTCCGAGATAGTAAAGATGGACGAGAAGTACGTGGACCGACACCTCTGAGCCCACTCTGAAGCTGGTCAGTACTCAGCACAGCGCTGGCCTAAGTGTATCTCGTAGAAGTAATATGACTTTCGGTGGAACTGAGCACAGGTTGCGAAGGCGTTGCTTGATCGCTTCCAGTAGCATGTACAGCCAGAGCAGGTTGACCATTTTCAGTTTGTTCTTCGTTGAGAATCGGTTTTGTAATCCAGTGCAATATACATGCATCGAGCAACGCTGTAAAATATTCCGATTAGCTGCAGATATCGATTCCAGTCGGCAATCATCCCACCCTCGAGTTTACAAGTGACATAGCAGATTGTGATATTCTCCCCATTGAACAATGCCAACGACGATTTAAGAGTTGCGTTTCCAAGAGAGTGATCGTAGATCAGATGGCTGCGTGAACCATCACCTTCTCTAGCGGCAGGTTTAATCAACAACTACTTTGATGGACAGTCAGCAGAGGTAAAAGGAAGCGTGAAGTCAGCTACAGCTAAGCAAGGAGTTCGACAGACGGCGTCGGGAAAAGGGCAACCTGGTGAGTGCCGACGATGCAAATGCGGTGTTCGTTGACGTTCGCGATACGCCTGGTTTCGGTGAGCGCACTTCTTCTAAATATTGCTTGCGTGACTTCTGTCGTACTTGCTTACCGCCAAGGCTGTTAATCCTATGTACGGAGCAAATATGCCGATGATGCTCAGTACATATTTTGACTAGCTACGAGATGATGTATGCACGTTCGACCAGAAACGCAACCTCCAAGGCACGAGCGGTATTGTGTGTAATCACGCGTGACGTAGGAAGTCAGTAGCGTGATATAGCTTCGTACATAGAATGAAGCAGCTTACAAGCCATGAACATCGCATCGCAGAGGGCGTTCGTGGTGGCCATTGCACATGGCCCAGGAAGGTAAGAACCCAAATGAAGATGAAGTTCAGGGCATAGCACTGGAAGCTCTTTAGCATAGTCCACTCTGTCTCTGGCACAGAATGCTCACGAGTAAGCATACCATCGTTGCAACGGTAAACCGCTTTCCTGCGGCTGGTTATCTCTGATATGCAAGTAATGTCTTTGTCGGAAATGCGAATATTGAGACCATATCGAAGGATTCGACACTAAATCGGTGCATTGGACCAGCGGAAAGCTCACAGAAGGGACATAATGTCCCCGCCCAGCGTGTATTCGTTCCTCGCAGGACTCGCATCGCTTATGATCGCCATATTTCGTCAGGCAATGTATACTGTCCTTGGCCGTCTGCTTTACCGCTCTGTGTGGCAGAATGGCCTTGAGTGAGCATGACAGGAAGGGCCTCGCATCTTCGCACTGTTCTGTTGGACGGCCATCTGTTGCGTCGCGTTCACGGTACGAAGCGCGCATTCGGTAACAGGGCTTCAGAGGCAGCAGTCATGGAGAATGTCACGATCAGGCGGAGTTCGGAACTCTGCCCATTCATTGATCAGATGACTGATCACCGGCGGTGGTCCAGGTATACGAGACTGATATCTCGTCATGTGCGAAGGAGAGATGCGGATTTCCGATCGATTTCTGTGCGAGACACAGCCAGGCAGTAGATTAACTTGTCAGCACATGAACGGCATCTTCTTGGAAAATGGAGTGGATAATACTTGCATCAACTGTTTGGCAGGTGAATGTTGACAAGTCGCGCTGTGCGATGTGCGAGGTAGACGGCTAAATTTAAGGTTAAATGGCTGATGGTCCGTGCTCCTCTTTGGCCAGCCTTCTCCATTCACTCGGACTGCTTCGAAATGTGCATAAGCTGGCCTGCGTTTCTCAAATGTGCACCACAGTCAGAGTACGACTTTGCCACGGTTGTCGCTACCAACAGCCTCCATCCCCTCGCAAGTGCTGGCGCTTACTGATTCGGCCACACCGCCCTTCCGCAGCAAGAGGGGAGCATTTGGCCGAGAACCCTCTACTACTGGCGACTGTTGCTGTCACGATATACCGCTACGCCCACCATGCGACGTTGAGCATAACAGGAAGTGCAGCCAAAGTTCATTTGCTGGCATGCTCGAGACCAAGTCAGCGGGAACGTCAAGAGCTGGGATTTTTCGTAGATACCGGAGTGGAAGCACGATAGAAATATGAGGAACTATGCTTCGTTTTCATCTACGGATGTTGTTCTATCGAATGCATTCACCGACTTGGTAGTTCAGACATTGGTCGTTCAGCAGGTAACTCTTGATTTGGCACAGCATATTTGGGGCCTGAAGGTGCCATCGGTGACCCGCCGTACGAGGGTGGTCCTGCAAAGTGTCCATTATCATATGGTTGGTGCTCGCCCGTGCCTGTTTGCATCTGCGACAGTTGGCTCGACAGGTGCTTGTTCTTTCTCCACTGCCAGAAAAACAAACCAGACGCAACTAGGAAAGCGACGCCTAGGGAAGCGCCTACTCCTGCGCCAACAGCCACGACACTGTTATCAGAACTACCCCCGGCTGCGCATGCCGAAGTCGACGAAGTGGTTGCGGGTGTTTGAGTTGAAGCGCTCGAAGTCGTTTCCGAGGAGTCGTCACTAGTCGTTGCAGCTTCCTCCAGGTCCCCTAGTGGTGTCGTAGAGTTCGGAAGCAAGATCTGTGCTCCTGTCACAGGAAGAGGCTTATACGTTCCGCCGGCATCGTTCGTGCCATTGCATAAGCCTGTTGACTCGTCGAAGTTCATCCCGCAGCAGAAGCGCCCAAGCCCATCCTCGTCCTCCTGGGCCAGATACAATGTCAATGCGCCATCTCGTCTTGCTGTGTAAAGTCAGCTTCAGCGTATAATACGATTTCTTCGCACTTACTGCGTGCGCAGACTGATGCGCAAGCAGGATCATTCCAAGTAGCATCCGTGCAACCGCTTCGTGCTATTCTGTTTCCCCATCCAGATTGCTGAAAGCATAAGCCATTCGACATACAAAGCCCAGTCTTCAAACAACAAGCCGAATGACCGCTACTCGATGGATTGCAAGGTCGCAGATCGTCGGACTCCCGTGCTTTACTACCGTCTGGAAAATAACATGTCTGTGCCAACGCAAAAGCCAAGAGCTGACTACTGAAGAAGAGAAGCTTCAGCATTTGGTCGTCCACTTACTCGATGGTTGCAGGTTTGCAGAACCTCGATCATGGACGGGAAGAGCTAGGGATGCGAAAGCCATGCTTGAAGACGATCCCATCTCCTTATCACACGACCAGCCGCACATGCTTGCGCCGGAGGATGCACAACACCTGTGCAGTCAGACGAATAGGCTGAATCTGCATTGGCTGCTATTTAGGGCAGGGCCGTTCCACCTGGAATGTAGTGCAAGCAGGGCTGAGCAGAGACGAAGCCCCATCAGGCGAGAATTCACCCACCAATGCAATCATTTCGCGTAACATTTGTATGACCCAAGCGAGGACCAATACAAGGCACCTTCCTTTGTGCCCTCATACCCTCCTTTCCCTCAACACGTGCAATCTAGCGTCATTTGGGTATCTCGGGTACTATATGTGTGTGTACATGTACTTAAAGGTTTAGATGTGGGTCTTGATCGCGTGGAAGTCCAATTATAGATGAAGGAAAGAGCTCACCTGCGACACGAAGAACGTCTTGCGCTGTATCAGCAAAGGGACGATTAAACAGTCCTGGTATCCAAAAACCCAGCTCGATCAAGAACAGACATGCCCAGAGAAAGACATAGGAGATCTCGCCGAGGGCCGAGAAATCGCAGAATGCCGTTGAGGCGTCCTGAAGACGTTGTCTCCCAGCCTAGAGTCAGTATGGATGCTTTGCGACAAGAGGATTTGCCACAGCACTTACATAGCAATCCTGATAGGTCAATGCTCGGTACTTCGATACTTGAAAGGCATACCGAGCTTATTGAGTTGCAGCTCACCTCTTGCGGGGATCCCATGGAGGTGGCAAAGACATCAGGCGAAGGTCCACTAACATGCTGAGCATATGTGAAATCTGATATAGGAATATATTGACAGATCCAGAGTCTTACTCGCAGACACTGACAAAGAACATATCAAGAAGCCTTTTGACAACATGGCACCAGCACCAATTGATCGCACAATCAGCACAGACAATGGCCACAATACTGTTGGCAATCTGACAGGCGACCAGCGAGCAGCCCAACTGCGCAAGACAACAGGTGACAGACCTCTCGATCGATTTACATACGGCGCCCATCCAATCTCAGGCGAACAAGTCCAGCCAGTCAAACACGTCCGCATCCCAACCTTCGACAACGCACTCGACGAGAGAAACTTCCGCAAACTCCACGCCGCAGCATGTATTCGATGGCTCGGACTCAACGGCTACAACAACGAAGGCGCCGGCGGTCACATAACCGTCCGCGACCCAATCAAGCCGGATCACTTCTGGATCAATCCTTTCTGCAAGTCCTTCAAATACATCCGACCGGAAGACTTGTGCTTGGTAAACGAAGAAGGCATCGTGCAGCCTGAAGGCAATATGCATGCCATCAACCCCGCTGGCTTCGCGATCCACTCGGCAGTCCATCAAGCCCGACCAGATGTCATCGCCGCAGTCCACTGTCACAGTCTACCGACAAAAGCTTTCTCGGCGCTAGGATGCAAGCTTGAGCCCATCAACCAGGACGCATGTCGCTTCTACGAGGATCATGCTATCTATGATAATTTCGGTGGCATTGTCCTTGCTCACGAAGAAGGTCGGCGGATCGCTAAAGCCCTGGGGAATAAGAAGGCGGTGATACTTCAGAACCATGGGATCTTGACGGTCGGGAAGAGTGTCGATGCTGCTACTTATCTGTTTGGGGCCATGGATCGTTGCATTGAGGCTCAGCTTATGGCTGATGCGGCGGCGGCTGGGAGAGGCACGTCGACGATCAAGATCTCGCATGAGGAGGCGGAGTATACCAGGAGAGTGTATACTGATGAGATGGAGTATAACATGTTTCAGTCTTGGTGAGTTGTTAAGAATTCGTGACGGGAACTCCCACACTGACTTGCACTCCAGCTTTGAAGACATTGTCCGTGAATCGAAGGGCGAGCTCTCTTTCCTGTCTGGCGGAGAACGGAATGGATTTGACGTTTTCCCACGCTCCTGGTGAGCTGTAGACATATGGATTCAAGATAGCAGTATAGTGCTTGCAGAGAAATGGTCGGCTGAGCCGGCACCAGTGGAACCACATCTCGACCTCTGTACTGGAATTGACGTCGGCTCGCGTCTACAACCATCAGTGACGTCGAATGCCCGTGCCTCTGCCGATGTTTTTCTTGCATTTGGATCATCTATCGTGGTATCTCAAGGGCTCAAACATGAAAATTTCGCAGCCTACTCCGCATCAATCGGCGCTCGCGGAGGCGTATCATTGACCTGCACACCACCACGCTTCTTGTGCTTCGAATCCGCAAATGGCAGTTTCCAACCACCCTCATCCTCAGGCGTAGCAAGCCACAGACGCATCAAATGCCGTCTCGGTGCCGGCGGAGGGTAGTCTTTGTACGCAGTCCGGCTGTGCAATACATGAGCATTGCTCAAGAATTGAATGTCTCCAATGTCAAGAATCATGTGTAGCGACAATCGCATGCAAGTCTCCTCAAGCACTTGAGCTGCCTCTTTTTGCGCTTCAGAAAGTGGTGGGATTACTCCTGCATCACTGAATCTTGTCAAGCTCTTGACGTAGTAAGGATCCCACTTGCAGTAAACTCTGCCGTTCTCGCCAGTTTCTTTGTAGAAGACAGGTTGGCGAGTGTACGGTTCTTGGCCGGTGGAAACTTCACCTTTGCGATCAAAGTACCAGATCGGTTCGCAGAGTGTCTTTACGATATCGGGTCGCTCTTTCTGAAGCGTGTTGAAGACGTGATGTACGCTCACGATATCCGATTCCCCACCTTCTAGCGACTTCGCAATGCAGACAAGACCAACGATATCGCAATCGTCTGAATGGAAAAATTGGCGGGCAGTAGTGCGGTAGATGCGGACCTTGTCGATTTGAGTCGGATCTGCACCAGTGTCCTTGACGTGGCCCAGGACGTGTCCAAGGCCATTCTGAGAGACAAAGTAGCCGAGATAGGTGCCGAGGCCCATGTACGCCACAGCAGTCTTGTGGTTACCCCATTCAAGCACAGGGAAGCCTTTGAAGAGGATGAAGCCTTTGCCATTGATGATTTCTTTGCGCATGGTCTCGAGGAATGGAGCGAAGTTTGGAAGAGGGAATTTGTGCTATGATCGACCAATCTCAGCTGACGTTTTAGGAACGGGTACTCCGCGTGAAGCTCCTACCTTTGTGATACCGGTCATTGGGGTGCCGGAGGCGAGAAATGCATCCGCGGCATCGCTGATCTCGTTGACCTCCTCATCGCTAAATCGATGCACCCATCGCTCTGGATTGTGCTGGTAGTCGTCGCGATTCCACACCGTTGGTCCAGTGATCTCGACGGGAAACTCTTCGTAGGCCTTGATCTGCGAGTAGTCTGGATGAGTCTGCCCACTGGTTTTGATGCCATCCGGGAAGATCTTTGGATTTGGGTTGTGGTAGTTAAATAGCGGTGGTTCAACCGGCGACTCGGTTGCGACTGGTGCCATTGCGAACAATCAATGGCTTGCCGCCAATTGCTCAAGGGTACAGTAGCTGGCTCAATCTGGCGACGAGACGATAGTCTTCAGCAGTTCTGAGAGTAGTATAGAAGAGCAGTCCCAGACCGTATAGAAAAATGGGATCCATCTTGACAGCAGGCGAGCGCAAGAGCTTATATTGGGACAAGACAATGCGGGCAGTCGGGCAACTCGGGATGGAAGCTCCAAGGAATTTCGCAAGCTTGTTGCGTAAGAACGAGCCCGACCATGCCAGGAGCCAGGCTGGGCTGCTCAAATAGAGCAGCTCCGATGTCGATGGCGTGCTGAGCCCGTGTGATACGGCGAATAGCGACAATTGAGTAGGAGATGTCGTGATGCATAAGAGCGGGGCCTGGCCATGGAGATCCTTGCTCAAAGAGGATTGTGCGACAGTCCGACTTTCTTGTTCGAGAGAACCGACAGGCCGATCAATCAATACCATATCATGATTCGGATCGTGAGAAAACTTCCTTGTCGATGGCACAATCAACACAGTGGCTCGTGATTGATATCGAGCGATTTTGGTCCTTCAATCCTCCGCGCGATCGAACCCGAGAGACGTCCGCAATGGCTTGGCGAGGGAAGTATCATCTTGGTGTGTGAGAAATGACGTCCGCTTCCGATAAGAGATGGGTATCATTAGCCGACGCAGGAGCTGTAAGGTCGCCGTACTTGATAATGACATTATCTGCCGAGCAGTACAGTCTGCAGCGTGCGGTCAATGAAACGCCGCATCTATGAGGGAAAGGTGAATACTTCGAAGCAGATGCGGAAAGCTCCTATCCACCAGAATCTTCTGGGTCGAGCGAAGGATTCTTACCACTTTAACGGACTGGAACCATACCTGATTGATGGAAGTGTGATTGATACTGGCGCACAATTGGTTGCTTGTTGACAGAACAGTCAAACGAGAGTAACCCCATCTTCGCCAATGGCAGGCGTACCGCGCAACTCTGCTCGCATCCGACTCTGGTATTTCACAACGTGCTCCTCCGAAAACCGGTTACAGCGGTTAATATGTGGTGTCGTTGGTTTCAAGCAGATGATGTCGAAGACATCGCCGCTCTCCTCCCGGAACTCCTTGATTGCCAGCAAGAAGCCACGAAATTTTGTTGCGGCGTCAGACGGGTTCTCCCAGATCCTCATGACCTCATTCGCATCCAGAACCATGCTTTCGAGTTCAGTAGCATCTTGCAAGACTTCAAGGAAGCGATCGAAGTCAGGTGTTGCGTTTAGGGGTAACCAGCGTCCCAATACAGAAGAAATGCTTCCAAGATGGACCTTTCTCACGTGGACTACCGATCCACCAACGCTCTCTAGCCAAGCCACGAAGCGCCAGATAAGTGTACATGAAAACGTGTTATTTCCGTACAAGATCTTTGTCGCTTCAAAATTGACTTGAAGGCATGTAAGCAACAGCTCTGGGTTGAAGCAAGATCGGGACCACGCAGCGTTCGAGTTCCTTTCGCTATCAGAAACGCAGGATGCCAGAAAGGGCCTGTTACAATCCACGACATTAAGGAACACAGGTCGACCGACTGATAGGTTGATATCGTAGATTCTGTTTCGAAGCTCAGGTGGAAGGTCGAGGAAGCGAAAAATGCTCCGAGGTGCGTTGCGTGCCATCCTGAATGCGAGTTGCTATGTGAATATATTGATGGTGTCGGGAAGGACTGAAGGTATGTATGCCAAAGAGCCTAGGGAGTATTACGGCAGATAATGACTGCGATCTCGTGCAGATGGCGCTACACCGGTCTTGGGCCACTTCCCGAGGATCTAAAACTTCTTCCACGGGACTGAGACGCCCGCCAAACGAGTTGCACGGAGGATGTTCCATGCTTCAGCTTTCCGAGATGGTGAAGATGTTGTTCGCAGAATAATGAAAACATGCCAAGCCGCTTCGGGACGTTCCCCAGATCCCTGCCGCCGATGACGTTATGTCCAATGACACTCCTTTCATTGTGTCGACTGCGCTCACAAACATTGACACACAATCACTACAACTCACGTCACGCAAGCAGCAATGGCAGAAGCAGGTGCCGTAGCTGCAGGTGGTGTTATCGCCTATGAAGTGGCAGAGACAGCCGTGCAGGCCGGGGCGGCGGGCTACATGGTGTAACTTATATGCATGGCATTGGAAGGCTAAATGGAGCCACGGCTGACTCGCTATGCAGTGGCAAGAGTACGATGCCTTTGAAGGCGCAGTTCACGCAAATTGCAACGGCCAAAGATGACGAGACGAGGTCAGCAAATCAATGCCCACTGCTTGAGGACGACGACTAATTTGAGTAGGCTTTCCCTTGTTCGTTCAAACCACACCGTCACAGTCGTCAAGAATAAAGCATATGTCTTCGGCGGCGAGACAGGCTCGGACAAGCTCGCCAGCAATGAGATCCATGCTGTTGCCTTGAGCCATCCTTCGAATGACAAGCCCGAGCCAGACTATTCTGTTCTGCCCGCTGTGGCCGATGTCAAAGGCCATCCAGTCCCTTCTGCCAGGACGCGACATGCAGCATGTTCATTCAACGTTTGCGTTGCAGTCTTCGGCGGACTTGATGGAAGCGGAAAGCTCGTCGATAGCGAGCCAAAGATTTGGCTCTATGTGACTGGCAAGTCGGCCTGGGAATGTCTAACGGCAAAAGGAGCCATCTCGCCAGCTCAGAGAAGCGACGCCAAGCTATTTGAATGCAACAACAACCTGGTCTTGTATGGCGGTAATGACGCGGATGGCAACCCTCTCAAGGACGTCTGGTATTATTCGTATGCTGGAAAGCAGTGGACGGCCCTGCCTAGTGCGCCAGTGTCGACCTCGAATGCAGCACTGAATGAGGGTGTGTTGTATCTAATCGATGGAAGCGATCAGATGTCGAGCAACGCGCACTCACTGCACATCGATCCTTCAGGCGAGAAAGAGGCCACATGGTCCACTGCATCTTTTCCAACAAATCCTCTCACACCGGGACCCAGACCGCGTGTTGGAGGCGGACTCCTGCCGATTTCTACAGGCTATGGTCGTAACTATCTCTTCTACTTCTTCGGCGCCAGACAGAACCCAAATACTAAAGAAGCAGCGAATCCGGATGAGACCGAAGATCCCACGCAATGGTCAGACAGTTGGACATATCAGATTCCGTCATCCAGCCCCGAGGCCAAGCCCACCTTCAGCATCACCGAAGCAATTAAGCCGTCGAAGATTAAAGATGTAATACGTGAGAAGCTTGGCTTCGATTCTGGCGAGCAGAGCTGGGCAGAGGTCGAAGTCCAGCCACCGGGTGATCTTCTTGTAGGCGAAGGCAAAGTCCACCCGGGACCACGAGCATTCTTTGGCGCAGATGTCGTGCCCGAGAAAGATGCAGTCGTGGTCTCGGGAGGGCTTAATGCCAGGGGGGAGCGCGAAGGCGATATCTGGGTCATAAATTTCGCTACCGGCCTGCTTTCTTGAGCAGTGATGGCTCCGCAACATGATATCGACAGAGAGACACGAACGCACCAGGAAACATACGATACCCATAAATTATGATCAATTCTTACCGTCCTTTGCAGATCGCTTCAATTATGATCATGTCCGAATTGGCTAGATCCTTGATATTGCTGACGTAGTAGCCAGGCCCAGCTCGTTCGAACACGCTGTACCAGCTCTCTTTACTTCTTGGACCGCCATTCGCCAATGACAACACACTGTACTTTTTCCGCGGTTCAAAGCCGGCTTGATGTTCTGAAGTGCCCAGCTGTCTTGTCGTCCACGTCCATGACTGCACCATCTCCAAGACCACCCCCAATCGAAGTTATCCGCAATATGATCAATAGAATACGCCAAAGTTCCCTATTTAGCACTCATCGCATTATCATACCGTCTATTACCCGCTGCTTCTCTAAAGCTTTCACCTGCTTGCTCGAAGCTGGGAACACAATGTTCGAGATAACACTGACATAGTATCGCACTCTTTTGTCCTCTTTCAGCAGCCTGATAGCTTGCGTATGTAATATGACTCCTGGTTCCGACTCTTTGAAAACGCGATGCGTCATGGATGCCGGACGACAGGAACAGGAAGTCCCAGCTCTTGAGCCAACTAGTCGTGCGTTTTCGTCTCACGGACGGGGATTTTGTCGTATACATTGAAGTAATCGAGGGCGTTTCGCGAGATTCAGTCGGTGCAGCAGTTCGAGTAGGTCTCGGCGCCCTTCGATCAGGTCTAATGTCGAAGAACAGATATCTTGCATGTTTGAGACGTTGAAATCGGGTCGCGGCATATCTGGATCGAATGTCGGATCTGCTGCTGTTGATCCTTTCTACTTGTTTCTGGATCCTGACTGCCAGGTTCACGATGCTGGAGTGTCTTGACTGGCTTCGAGAACCGATAAGAGAGCGAATTGATCACTTACCGACATGCAGCGCCCGCCCGCAGACAGCGCGAATTGTGTACTCATTCTGGACAGGCAGCTTCGAGTTCGTAAGAAGATCCTCATCACTGCGGAGGGCGCGGACTGCTTGGTCATGCTCTTGCGTCCAAAGTTTGCATGGGTCGAGGCCAAGCATACCAACCCGCGACCTCATCTCTTGCTCTTCGTATCTGTTGCAGTGTATGCTCATCGTCGCGGCACCAGCTTTTTCTAGTCATTGTGAAATCAGCTTTGCATAGTCGCTGCGAAAGAGCATAGAACTATCTCGGCTTTCTACTTCCAGAATCGAATCTCGCATCATTTCCTTGCCACCGCCACTGCCATGTGCGGGGTTCGCCCGTCGTTATCAGCCATTTCAATGGCGATGCGGACCGCAGATACACGAAGAGCCATAAGACCGTAGCACAAAGTTTATACAAGCCTGTTCGGCAGGTCCTAGAACCGTAAGTACCGGCGGCTATTCAGCAGGCGACCAATTCCTACTTTAAGAGTAATGGAGTCCGTTGGGTGTAGTTCTAGTCATCAGCTTTGTTGGATTCAACACAGTCAGCCTTCCTTGGTTTGTGGATCACAATCCTGTTCTAGTCTTTCGCATCGCCCGAGGCAAGCCAGGCACTAGATATATATTCGAGCTCGGTATTCATTCACTCTGACTATCAGGATTGATATAAGGAACAAACATTGGCCGTTCGACATTCTTTCGAGCAGTACCAATGTCATCCACAGTCGCAATTTCGCACCCTGGAACTGTGAATTACCTCAATGGCGAGGTCCCGGTGGTGGCAAACCAGCCAAATGGAGGGCACCCTGAGGTCCATGAATTCACAGGCGAAGCAGCAACGAATGGAGCTGGTGGACAAACTACTATCAAAGCAGATGTGCTCGTAATCGGTGCTGGGTTCTCCGGCATCACAGCCATTCACAGATTCAGGAAAGAAGGCATGACTGTCAAATGTTTCGAATCTGGAGAGGACTTTGGAGGCGTTTGGTACTGGAACAGGTAAGCTGAAGCTGGATTCACCGGATGCGACGAATGTTGACGATGCCAGATATCCGGGTGCGCGCGTTGACTCAGAAATGCCATTCTATCAATTGAACATCCCAGAAGTGTACCAGACCTGGAGCTTCTCAGAGCGATTCCCCGGGCATCAGGAGCTTCGAAAGTACATGGCACATATCGATAAGACCCTCAACCTTCGAAAGGACACTTACTTCAATGCAAGAGTCAGCGATGCTCGCCGAGACGAATCAAAGGGCGTTTGGAGAATCAAGACTCAACAAGGCCACGTCGCAGAAGGAAAGTACCTCATCTTGTGCACAGGTCTACTTCATCGAACATACACACCCGACTTTCCAGGGCTGAGCGATTACAAAGGAGAGATATATCACTCTGGTGCCTGGTCGGAAGACTTCAACCCAAAGGGCAAGAAGATTGGATTGATCGGAGCTGGAGCTACCGCAGTGCAGATCACCCAAGAACTTGGCAAGCAAGCAGACGAACTGGTCGTGTTTTTACGAAGACCTAGCTATTGCCTGGCGATGCAACAGCGATCTCTGACCAAGGCTGAACAAGATCAGCTGGCAGTCTACTATCCAGTACTGTTCAAGGAAGGCCGAAACTCGGCTGTTGGCTTCCCATCGATTCGTCGCGAACAAGGAGTGCAAGAAGTCAGTAAAGAAGAGCGTGAAGAACACTTTGAGCGCATGTGGAACGCTGGTGGATTTCATTTCATGTTGTCCGGATTCAATGATGGAACTGTAAACCCGGAGTCAAATGAGATCACGTACCAGTGGTGGCGAAAGAAAGTGTGCGAGCGCCTCACGGATCCGGAGAAGAACAAGATCATGGCGCCCGAGAAGAAGCCATATTATTTCGGCACCAAGCGAAGTCCGCTCGAGCAGGACTACTACGAAGTTCTCAATCGACCGAATGTTTACATCCACGACCTCAACGCGTCTCCACTGAAGAAATTTACAGAGAAAGGCATGGTCATGGCAGATGACAAAGAGTACGCTTTTGATGCAGTAGTCCTGGCCACAGGCTTCGACAGTTTCACCGGATCCATCACCAAGATGGGCCTCAAGAACAAGGACGGCATCGACATCAAGGACATTTGGGCTAAAGGTGTCAACACATATCTCGGCATAACCGTGCGCGGCTTCCCCAACATGTTCATGGCCTACACTCCTCAAGCGCCAACCGCGCTCTCAAACGGTCCGACCATTATCGAATGCCAAGTAGAGACCATTGTAGACTTCATCAAGAAGCTGGAAGCCGAAGGTGCCAAGAGTATCGAGGCACGTCAAGACGCTGAAACAGAGTGGAAAAATTCTCTCAATGAAATGACGAAATCTACGCTTTTCCCTTTCACGGATTCTTGGTGGAATGGTTCGAATATTCCGGGGAAGAAGGCTGAGAACATGTCGTATATCGCAGGCATTAACATGTGAGTTTTTTTAGAGTGCTCGAGAGTACATGCTGACCCATATACCCAGGTACGAAGCCCAAGTGCGAGCTACCATGGACGGCTGGAAAGGATTCGAAGTCGTTGGAGCAGCATAGAAGGGTCCTTGAGCTTCGGCGACTTCGCTTATAGAAAAGCTACATCAATAATAAATACTATTACCAGTTCTCATGCATCTATCCCAATGTCTATATGCCTCTCATTCAGCCGTAATGGGTATCCAAGATCGCACGATCGCCATGAAAAATTCCAAAAGAAACAAAGAAAACCTAAACAGCCCGCCTCAGCAAGACTATCCCGACATCTCACTATAATTCGACCTCCTATCCTGCTTCATCGAAGTCGTACTCTGACTTTGACTCGATGACCACCCAAGCATCTTCGTCGTCGGCAACGGACTAATCGCAATATCCGTATACGCAGACGAACAACAACTCGAACCCGAACACCAGCTTTCCTCGGGATGAGCCGTCGACAACATATACTTCGTCACATCCGCAATACCTTCGGAAGTCGACGGGATGCGTAAGCTGAGTTGAGGCCTTTGGTCTCCAGATTTTGGGGTGTACACGAAATATTGCGGGCCAGTAGTGGTGGAGGAAGTCGAAGAAATATTTTTCGAAACGGAGAAATCAGGACCCGTGGATTTCGAATGCTCATGGGAGTCGTAGTAATGTCGTTTTAATGTTTCTCGGCGGGAGAAGGATTGATGGCATTGGAGGCATGAGAAGGGTTTGGGGCTTGTGTCTGAAAGGAGAGAGAAAAGAAAAATGTGTTAGTGGGATTTTTGCTGGGGGTGTTTGCGAGGGTTGTTATATAGGACTTACGGACGAGCAAATGCCGCTCAAGGTGCTCTGGTCTTGCGAATGACGCTTCGCAGTGATTGCAGTTGATCATTTTCGAACTATTATGCACTGCGACAGTCTCAGTCAGATCGAAAGATTGATGGGTGCGTTGTCTAGGATGCTGTACCTGGAGGTCCACGACGACTCTGTCTCGAAGAAGATGATGATGAGGAGGAGGAGGACATGGTAGATACTCCTGATCTATTGTGATGTACAGCGGTTCTCACAGGATTCGTGATCGTTGTGGTTGGCTTTTGCTAACCAATAGAACAAGCTGAATTCTGGCAGCGATCCTATACCCCAACGGAAGGAAGGGGTGAGACGATTTGCTGGGCCGTGTAGAATTGAAGGGCTATGCTTCCTCGCTTGTATGTTGAATAATACAGCAACAGAGACGGGATGTATGTTCTCGCCGTTGTTGAGCAGCATTTAGACGTCTTACGTGAGGAGAGGTTGTTAATAAATATGTGTATGCTTGTAGTTGTACTGAGATAGCACGCCTGGAAGAGGCTGAGCTGAATCCACCCATACAGCAATCAATATCTGATCCGAATCCACCTGGTTTTACGCGAAAGAGACTAGCGTCGCTGCAGTTCGGAGTTTTTGCGAGTGACATGTTGTCGGTGTATCTTGCATTGCATTCGCTTCTGTACGCTGATGAAGTCTTCGATACCGGTGAAGTCCAGGGCGGCCACTCCATCTCGTGTTACGTGTGAGATGATGATGATGCAGGGCGCAGAGACGAAGTGGCTGCAGGATCAGAAGCCAAAATTGGAAGGAAGCGAAGTCTTCAGTCTTCACCAAAATAAGGGGCGGCTGGTCCCGCAGGTGGCTTGGTGCCGGACATGCAGAGGGGATCCGTTCGGGACCGTAGATGATGTACATTGGTAATTGCAGAATCCGAGTGTACAGCAGAACGTTGTCGTCCTTGAAACGCCGACCTCACTCCATCAAGAAACACCTCCATGGAAAGCTGCACCTGGATGACACGATGATTGTACCGGATGTTGTGGTTCTCGCGGTATGGCCAGACGCCTCGAGAGACGACGTTGAAGCCTACACCAATGAATATCGATCGAGATATCCAGGAGCCAAGATGGAAATCCTCGCTGCAACAAGAAGAGACGCGGCCATGCTTACGAAACACGAAAAGGGCGACATTCGCTGTTTGAGCGCAGGCGATTCTGTTTTCATCCACATGTTCGGACAGGAGGCAGCGGAAAGGGTGTGTGCGTTCCTTCGTGCCTTTTACACGCAGACCGGACAAACCATGAATGTTCAGCAACTCATCTACGACGTCGCGCCCAAGACTTTTTTGGAGAGGACCTTCTGGCAGCCATATCGATTGCTCATCTCAGCCTGCCATTTGCTCTGCGCTCCCATCTTGGGCTCGGACTCATTGTACGATGGCCAAACTTGGACCAAGCAAGATTTGGAGGCTAGTTACTTGTTGCCGCCTACAGTCAAGAGGTGCTACTCTCCTAGCGTTTGCAATCCTGGCGATTCTATATTAGCGATGGAGGCTGGAATGAGCAGTGTCAACCGTTCTTGCGCGATTCTTGCGTGAACAACCGTGTGAGCGAAACTTACTGGAATCTAATCCTTTTACATCTCGCTGAAGCCTTAGATGGGAGGGCCGATCTCGCCGAAGCGAAGTGTGATTGAAGGTACTGGAAACACGCTGTGACGCAAGCATGGCATCAAAAGTCCCGGCAGGTCGTCTTACTCTGTTCCTGCGAAACCATACCGTTGCCAGATTTGCTCAGTTGACGATGCTGGGAAAGATGGGCACGTCGATTGCCGATGGATCTTGCATCCTGGCAATGCGGCATAGCAAACTCCGAGGAGATTTGAGATACAATAACCATACGCTCAATGAGCTCAGACATGGCTCGGGAGGGCGTCAAACCCACCATATCCAAAAGATAGATGCCGTATGTACTCGGTGGCGACTCGGAACAGAGACTTTCTGCGAATACGCACGATAGCTGGTAGCTTTCGGAAGAATTGTATCAATCTCTCGTATTCGTTGATGATGCACAAGAAGGGACGAAACAGAATCGAAAGCGAACGCGAAAGCTCGTTCAACAGTGACGGGCCGAACCCTCCTCTCTCTGGCTTGGCACTTGGCAGCTCGCTCAGCCTTGGCCATGCGCTCAGGCGTGTAACAGAGACTCCTGCCTGAACTCAGCTCGTGGATACTTATGAGGTCGAGCTCGCAACGACAACTGTCTGATTAGCCTTTATTCTACTTACTACCATCTGATGGAATTTCAAACTATTCTCCAGACTTGCTTCCGCTTCGTTTTGAGACTGTTGCTCCATCCGTATGCATTCTACATCTACTACTTGATCGCATCATTGACACTGCTTACACTCTTGATCTTGACAATCCTAGTCACTCAAGTCTCGATTCGCATATCCCGAGAACGAGAAGACATTCCATGGGTCGGGCTCAAGAACAAGAGAATCTTTCCCAAGCTCCGTGCTTGCCTTGCTGAACTCAGTGCTGGTCGCGGACCTGTCAACGAAGGCTACGAGAAGTACAGCAAGCATGGAAAGCCATTCATTACTCCAGCTTTGCGTTGGAGCGCTATTGTGCTCCCACCATCGAGCTCGGCTTGGGCAGCCCAGCAGCCCGAGTCTGTTCTTAGCGGAAACAAGAATTTGAAAGACGTTATGGGACCTGAATATCTTCTACATGGGCCAAACGCCGACTCGGTTCTGGACTTCTCGGTGATCCGTCGGGATCTCACAAGACAGATCATCAAGCTGAGCGACCAAGTTCTGGAAGAGACCAAGCATGCTTTTGATGAGAAACTGGGAATTGACGGCGACGAATGGAAGGACTTCTCTTCTGTGAAGCTCCTCAGCTATGTCTCTTTCCGCGCTGCCAACCGCATTTTCGTCGGCTTGCCACTTTGTCGCGACGCTGGATACGAAAAGGATGTGATGCGTTGGACCTCATGCTTCGGAATATCGACGATTATCATGGGTTTCCTGCTTCCAAAAGTGCTGCATTCGACTCTAATGCCGATGGTCTCAATTCCAGCGAGATTCATGCAGTGGTGGGCGACGCGGCATTTGCGACCAAAGATCCAGGAAAGACTTACAATGCTGGAAGCTGGAGACCAAGCCAATGGGAAAATGCTGGACGACGCTGAGAGGCTAAATGACATGCTGCAATGGATCATCGATACCAATTCCCAGAAACAAGACCCACGAGAGTTGCAACCGGCCAATATCGCTGGCAAGATGCTCCTGTTCAACATTTTTGCTACCGCAACGACGTCGACGATGGCCGCGGTGGTACTGTCGGATATACTCGCATATGAGAAAGCGGCAGATCTCCTGTCAGAGCTTCGTGAGGAGGCAGATCGTCAAATGCCGCTAGTTGAGCACGATCCAACTGCTGTTCGGTCCATGACAAAACTGGACTCGGTAATTCGCGAAAGTCTGCGATTCAATCCTATGGCCGCGCAAGGTATGGTCCGAGAGGTCGTAGCGCCGGGTGGTGTGACAACACCCGAGGGACTCCATCTCGCCCAAGGCTCTCATGTCCAATGCATCGTAGGTCCTATGCAACGGGATGTGGACATTTTTGGACCGAGCGCGGATGAATATGATCCGCTTCGCCATCATCGCCATGCACAAGACAATGGGCTGTCGCAGGGCGAGAACGTGCAAAAGCAGAAGGCCGCTGTGCAGATCAACCACCAATTTCTCTCCTGGGGCCTAGGTAGACACGCTTGTCCAGGTCGCTTCTTCGCCGTGCACGTCATCAAGTTGATGCTAGGTTATCTTCTTGTGCATTATGACATACAATCTTTTGATAAGAAGCCAGAAGTCTATGAAATTGGAGAAGCGAGGGTGCCCAGCGATAAGCAGATGATCAAAGTCAAGCGTCGACCGGTCCCAGGAATGGAGAAGCCGACAGGATGACGGAACTGAATGAGGGTAATCACTGACCAAGGGATTCCGTCCTTCCGCTGAGATGGTAGAAGTAATGCTTTCAGTCATCGTATGTATAACGGCACTCCGCTCAAGTTCTCTCGAAGACCTTCTTGTGCTCAAGCGGGCACAGCAACGATAATGCTATTCCTCGTCTCTTTATTGCGGAGGAAGATGTCTCGGATTTTCGACCCTGCACGATCGAGCAGTGTCTTCATGTAGCTCGCTAGATCGCAGCCAAAGCAATCATTTGAATGTCCATCTGAGTCTGCTTCCAGCTAGCACCAGAATCAGGCACCATACAGTCTTGGATCAGAATGACCGAGTCACTTGCCATCTCCGGGACTCGTTACTTCAATATTTTCACACAATTATCATCGCCCCAGTCGTGCATCATGTTCCTCATATAGTATGCCTTGGCGCTCTTGGTCGGCTGATGACATGCACATCGCCAGCTCTCAGCTCTTTCATGTTAGCTTTTGCCAGGACCGGTGGCTGATCTTGCAGCATAATCTTGCTGTTTATTCCCGTTGAGGCACTGCGGTCCTGTACCACCACCGATATCGACAAAAAGAGCTCTGCCGCTCCTCCCTTTTGAACTTAATGGCATCTGTCGGAAACGTGCCTGTCCGCTTCTCCAAATCCTCTCGCTGAGACTTGAGAGAATCGAAGAAAGCCGTGAGAAGAGAGCTATCGCCAGGAAGCCAACTGTAGGCATGCGAGGTCGTATGATGGGCTATCTGGAATGCTGTGCCTAACATTTTCCAACAGTTGATAGAACTCGTAAAGTTCTGCAGTCACTCCGAGCCGTATAGACGACCGATATGAGGATGAGCAGCAGAAAGGCCAGTGACACTACGCGTCGTCGTCTCCAGAAGGGAGCGGAGAGCGTATTCATCGTTTCTCTTCGGTAATGTGATTTAATGGACGCCAGGACACGCGAGATATCACCAGCTCTCGCTTGAAGCCATCTGTGTATTCGAAACCAGATACCATCGGACTCGCAATTCCCGCAGCAGGATCTGAAGTTTTGGTCCAAGAGATGTCGACATTAGTGGCAGTAGAGCTCACGCTTGAAGTTTTAGCTCGCTCGGATGCCGTCGTTGAGCGAGGGAAGACGTTAGTGAGGCCATCAAAGCCTCATGATGAAGCATTCTGCAAACACGTGAGCATAACGGCTCGGAAAAATGTATGGCCGAGCTCATCTTCACTCCGACATTTCTACGTTTTTTTTTGACTGGGATCTAGGTCTTCTTTACGTCTCAACGCGTCGTTATCACATCTCATGCTCTGCACATTATTATACAGTGTCTTCCCAAGCGTATTCCGCTAGGAAAGACAGCCATGTCGTCTGACCAACAACCATGCATCATATGTGCGAACCCAAAGGCAAAGCGATGTACAAGCTGTCGCTCCAGTGCCTACTGCAGTACGGTCTGCCAGAAGCAGGACTGGAAAATCCACCGACTGCTATGCAAGCAGCTGCAAGATACTATCTCTACGCGGCCGACTCCGGCACATCGACTATGCATATTGTTACCTAAAGACGAAGGCACGCCGAGGCTGGTCTGGCTCGACAGCAGTGAGGAAGTCCAGCAGCGAGAAATCGAGTCACTGCTCGGTGAGCCCAGACCTCAAAGCACTTTCTTGCAAGATGACGCCCGAAGCAATCACGAGCTGCACCATAGCTTGGTATTGCGAAGCCGAAACATTGGATCGGGCGACAGTATCAATCAGTGCATCACAACACTGATCAGAGGTTCGGAGAAGCATAATCACCGCGGTCCGGTCCTCGCATTGGCGCTGGAGAGCAACTCAGGGACTCTGTCAGATATCTCTCTAGGAGACTTTCGAGTCGTTGTAGATCACCTCATTACACCTCCACCAAGCGACTTCATCGACCTGGACAGTGAAAGCAATCTACCCGATGGGTACATCCGGGCTGTCAGGATCAATTGTCTCGGCGACCAGAGAGGCCGGAATGAGCCTCCATACAAGGCGATCGGCATTCGAAGCGACAACATCAGCTACTTCCCCCGAACCTCGTCGATTCCAAGCCATCTCGGCCTGCCGATAGTCGTCAAGAGACTGAGACCAGATCCGACCTGGCATGACCGTTGGCTTTTCGACAATGTTCCAGCAACATGGCTCCACATAGACTGCGATACAGAGAGTAAACGATGGGGCTGGGCCCCGCCGACCTGGCAAAGTGAAGTCGGCAGCATCGTAATCGCTCGATGTGATGGGAAGGACATCTCTCCTCTCCAGGCTGAAGTTCTATGTGACTACTGTCAACGAGTTTTAGGTTCCGAGTTCGAAGTCTCCCTTGAGACTCGCAATAAGCAGCCTGTGCTCCGTGGGATGACGCCCCAAGCTTTTTCCCGGGCGTTTGCGGAGTACAAAGCAGATCGTATCGCGAATGACCCCAGGTGGGCTCGAGAGCAGTGTCCAGTTGTTTAGCTCCCGAATTGCCATTGGGTGAAAGCCCAGGGCAAGATTGTGACCTGGGAATCGGATTGAAATTGTGAGGTGGTACAGAGCGAGGAATTGGATTGAGACAGGAGAATGGCAGGACTCTGATGTAGAACTCGAATGTATCAAGGACTGAACCACAGAAGCCCGTTGGAGATCTCAGCAATGTGATTTCGCTTGAGCGCAATTAAAGACCTTGAAGACTGCCGCAAAATTTTGTCGCATATTCGTTACTGAACTCATATGTAAGTTCAGGCGGTGTCCGCCAATCGACAGTCATTCATGGTGATATGTCGCACCTGTTAGTCATCTTCATAGAGAAGATGCTTGGTAATGAGGACGCGCAAGTGAGCAATCCGAGGCTGTTTCTTGCCTCGGGGTGCTCGCTGATCTGTCTTTTCTCTGCTGTTTCGCCGTGGGCGGCTGTCAAAGTTTTGCTACAACTTCCTCAAATCGTCCATGACATCTCAGTCACCTCGAATCGGTCAAAGCACGATCCACACATATTCTTCGGAGTATAGAACGTACGGGGTTCGTATCGTTTCGACTCTGATGTATCAAACAATCAAACAGGTATATCATTCATTCCTTCCCATCCCAAAACGCCCTACAGCATGCTTATGCAAAATTCCTCATCCCCCATCTCGGAAAGAAAACGCCATGTATCGACCGACCATCGCCTGTAGATATCACAAACTCCCCCTAAACCCCTCAACAACACCCTCCAACATCCTCATCCCATAAAATCTACTCACAGCCCTATACGTCCCCAGCATACTCCCCAGCTTCTTCGAGTCAACCGTACACTTCCACTCCCCCGCACAAACACAATGTTCCATAAACTCATTCGTCCGAATACGTCCACATTTCCCACACTTCAAATCCTGCGTCATCCACATGACCGCCATTTTCTGCACCTCACTCAGCAACCTCTCTTCAATCATCAATCGATCAAACACAGTTCCGCAATCTGCATTGCTGCATTTGACGACTAAACTAGCCGAGTTGTCGTCAGGGCTTATGACAGCGAGATCCATATCTTTACATAGATCAATGTCCTTAGGAACACAACATTCGGGGCAAGAAAGTTGTTTGATTGGTAGAGAGGCGGAAGGATCGATCCAATTTCCTTCGGGACTGAATTCTCGTATCTCGAATAAATGTAAGAGTTCTTTTCGGAGGAGACGTGCTTCGAGGGAGATCGTCTTGTCGAGACGGAGGACTTCGTTTATGCTCTTCACGAGTTCGAGGACTGGGTTTTGGAGATTGAGGTGGCTGCCAGGCTGTGTTGGGAATGTCCAGTCAGGGAGGAGCTCTTCGTGCATAGACTCCGTGCGTTGGCGTTGAATGAGTTGAGCGATTTGTTTTTTGAGGGGTCTGCTAAGGGTTTTGGCGAGGACGTTGCCGGGTGTGGTCTGGTCGTCTGTTTCGGATTGGAAGATTGCCGCGTGAATCGGGAGTTGGGTAGCTCGGGGTGTGCTGCCGTTGAGTCCAGCCGGTCGTTTGCGGGCGTGCATGAGCTCGATGTATTCCACGATCCACTGCTCGAATGTGGGCTGCAAGATTGGTGGGAGGAAGGTCGCCATCTGCCAGTGCATGATTAATTGCAGTTGCTGAGATTCTTCATCAACGACTTTCTCGCAGCCTTTACCGCCGTAGTTGAACTCATCGTGCCAGGCGAGATAGTCCCAGAATTCAGTGATCGACAGATCCAAAAAGTGGAATGCTGGTCGCTGGCTGATCGTCTTCAAAATGTACTCGCTGTAGGCATATGCGTTGCCCACTTCTGCTTTGCTGGTCTGTAGCAGCAGACGACCGGCATTGGCAAATACAACATGTGAGCCCACCCGACGGAACTCGTTGATGAGCTGCTGAAATGCTTTCTTGCTCATGACCTGCACGTAGTAGTGCAGATTACGATCGTAGAGATGCGAGCTTGGGCTCTCGATCCAGCGGAGCAGATGTTGGACGAGCACATCAGCCATGCTGTTCGGTGTCTTGCTGTTGCATGCTTCTTGCCACCACGACCGGACCATTTCTCGCAGTGCGCTTATCCCAGCAGCAGCGAAAGCGTTCTCGGACTGAATGGTCTGAGCCGTCTCGTCAAGCGCGTCCTCCTTCGCTCCAGCACCAGAGATGCCGAGTGGATCAGCCCCAGCCCCTTCGGCATCATTGAGTACAGCTGAAGAGAGAATAGTGTTGATCGCAAGATTCTTGACGCTGAGGTCTATGCAAACTGACGAATAAGTACCCGGAGTATTGATGGCAGGCATTTCCACGACCTCCATTCCACTCAGGACATCGTCCCGTTCGTGCCCAGCGTGGTCCGGTCGAGCATCTTGTGACCACCATAGCACGACTTTCTCCTTTTGCAGTCGTCGGGCGTACGCAATGTCGATGAGGAAGCGAGGGTCGTCCACCTCGAGGTTGCCAAGGGGTACATTGCCGTACCGCGCAAACTCAAGCAAATGGCTGATCCAAAGCCCCAGGTCGAGGTAGTGGCCGACCAATCTGCGAGCAACGATCGATTGCCATCCCAAGGGAGGCAGCTGCTTGTCGGTTTCATTTGCTTTTAATCTGAGCGAGGGCAGATTGTGCAACATCGGCAGATCGTGCACGAGCATAGTTGCAGAGTGTGACTGTAGGACAAGCATGATCGGCAGAGACTCTTCCTTTTGGATCTTCTTGATCGCATCGCCAAGTTCCTGCAAAGCCCTTCGGTGAGTAGTGACTTGCACCGTCTTGAAGTGGATGGTCTCTTGGTAGTCAAAAGTGGGTTGCCATGGCTGCCCTCCAGTCTCCTCCAACTTGGCGTTCAGCAGTTCCTCATATACACGATCGACATTCGGCATGCCTTGCTCGCTCCGTGCGCGATTGAGCACGATGATATTGGCTTCGGCTTTTGTGGAGCTGAAGAGTGCATAGATCTGCCTGTCGCCAGCACTAATGTGATAGAGTGCAAGATAGCTGAAGTTGGAATCGGTCATGTATGGCTTCTTCGGCGGCACGGTGTGCAGTGCTGATAGATCGAATCCTTGCTCCAGACCTTTTCCCAGCACACCTCGCTGCGACCCGTCGAACGTGCAGACAGAGCCAAGTTCTAGCATAGCACGAACGTTGAGAGGCAATTGTTGCTCGTAGACACCTTCGACTGAGTGATGGTTAAACAGCACTGCTAACTGTTCGCCTTCCTTGACGTAGACCTGCTCAGGCATGGTGAGCTTGAAGAGATGAGTCGAGGAATGCCCATTTGGCAGAGTGTGGTTGATGACCTTCTCGGCTTGGACACCCTTGATTTCCACGTCTGGCAAGTCGTCCTCCTTCAGATTGAGATAGACTTGGCGAGGCACCACAACCTTGAGCTGATGAACTTTCTTGTCAATCAGGACAAATGCTTTGACCTCGCCAGCAATGTCTGTATCCCGCAACTGAAGGATTTGCCAGTCTGCCGTGTAGAGCAACTCGGCTTGGTTGCGAAAGAATGTTCCGATTGCGTCGTTAGCATCGGCTCGCTTCTCACCAAACAGCTGTCGTCGCCTCTTTCGAGCAGCTTTTTGGATCTTCCACTTCTGCTTCTGGTACTTGAGCCATCCTCTGTAGTCTTCAGTGATGCTTGGCATCTCCTTTGGAAGAGCGTCGTAGAGATTGACAGTAGCAGGCGCAGGCTCCTCGCGGTTCTTCCTCTTCTGACTGTTGACGAGCTTTGCTGTTGCAGCAGGCTTGAGCTTGTTGATTGGTGTCGCTCCAAAATCTTCCAGGTCTCCTCCAATTCGAGTAGAGACCGCATTTGCGTCGCGCTCGGCAAGAGGTTGTTTTGAAAACATGTCTGTCATTTTCACCTGTTTGAAAACATCGTCTTTCATCCGAATCCTCCTGTTGAGCCATTCCGGGTGCGGCACTCTCGGGCATGGATTGCGTACCTTTTGTAACGCGGCAGGAATGGTGATGAGTTTCTGGATTTGCGAGCCCAGTCGCTCAAGGTAGTAACCCCAATCGAGGATGTCTCGTGGATCTAGTGAGCTGGGTTCTTCTCGTAGCCACTTCTTCAGATAGTAGCGCTTTACGCTCTCGTCGGCGGAGAAGATAGCCACTGGAATTGCACGCTCCGTCACAGGCGCAGTCTTGGGCTTGGCGGAGATGATGTACTTGCAGTTGAGGCCTTTGTCTTTGATCATCTGCTCGCCCAGGAACTCAGCCAGACGCTTTGCTGTAGTGATCGCAGTAGACTTCTGCTGGCCGTACTCTTCCAGCGTTTTCGACATGCTCTTATTCTCGCAAATGAGGTCAATCAGCTCTTCATCTGCAAGCGTACTGCCATGAGAATGAAGCACATCCAGCCACTTATTGGCGACTTTGGCAACTGCGTGGTAGACCTCCTCAAGAGTGCTGCCCTCCAAGAAGAACTTGAAGATCTGCTGTTGGAAGATTTTGATGAGTTTCAGCTCTCCTCTTCGCTTTACTTCGAACCCTTTCAGCTCTGCCAGCGATCCGTCATCGTTGAAGACAGCATAACGCTTCTTCAAATTCTTGTCCTCTTCTTTCGATGTAGGCAGAATCATAGCCTTGTATGGACCATCAACCTCGAAGAAGATTGTGTTGTCACTGTGCGTCTCATACTTGAAAGTAGAAGGATCGACCAGCTCTTGGTATTGATGGTTCGTGAAGCGTGCATGCACCAGATGATTCAGCATCACGCAAGGGTACGACACCGTCATCTTCTTGCCATTCTTCAGCTTGAAGGCGAAGTTCTCCGGAAACGTGGCTGGCAGAATGCACCAGATACCATCGGTGTCCAGTTCCAGAGGTCGACCTAGTCGTTCTACCCGTTCTCGTGCCATCTGAATGATCCGGGCACCAGTCAAGCAAGTGACACCAGCCATTTCCATGGAGTACCATCGAGAGCCCTTCCGCATAACGTACCCGTAAAATGAGTTCAGGATGACTTTGTGCGCAAGCTGCAGGGAATCGAACAGCACGATCATCTTCTTCGCTTCATCGACTTCATCTTTGGATGCTCCACCCTTCTCGAGATCTGATGCCTTGCCTTTCCAGACTTTCTGCTTGCCTTTGAAGTCATATCTTCGATCACGGAAGTCCTTCACGGTGTCAACGTAGAACGGATTCTCTCGCTGGCAGATGATGGCTTCGCGCTCGATCGTCCTGGTGTCGTGTATCTTGTGGTAGATCTTCTTGCTGTAGTCAGTGAGACGCTTCTTGACGAAAGCGGTCTGCTCATCGAGGTTGAGATCCTGGAATGATCGGGACAGGCTGTTCGCAAACTTGCCCGGAAATCTTTCGTTCTCTAGAGCATGCCGAATCATGTTGTATTCATCTCGTTTGGCTGGGAGGAACTCTCCTCTCCAGGACCAGGGCATTCGGCGATCGCAGGTCTTGCCAGGTCGATTGAAGTCGCATGCGGCGCAAGCAGACTCGTCAATCATGCTGTCAGGCTGCAATCGATTCGTGGTCATAATGTTCGGGTACATGGATGCGACATCCAAGTGGTAAATCAGTGGTCGCTCGCTTCGGTTCGGTGTCTCTTTGAGCTTCTGTAGGCGATCCGCAATATGGGACTTCACCTCATCGTAATTCTCCACGTCGTCCATAGACTTCTTCTCTTCCACCGTGATAGTGAACTTTAGGGCGTCATCGAGCTCCTCGAGCAATTCGTCGATTGCAGTTGTGTCAACAGCGAAATTGGTGGGAATATCACTTCGGAAGACACCGCACTCAATACTCTCGACATGGCCGCCGACATAGGTCTCTGACTCGAGCAAATGTCCTTCCCAGAACGACTCTCGAGGCTGAACATGCTTGTTAGGTAGCACGATTTCCTTCTGGTATGCTTGTACCATGAGCAACATCTCACACAGAGTTCCAGTTCCTTTTCGTAATACATCGTCTGGTCCGAGAGGAATAATGGTACACAATGAGAAGATGAACGGGTGTACATATTTCATGTACAGGTAGTAGGTGGCCACGGCATCGGAAACAGAGTATTCTGCTAAAGTTTGCGGTCGTTCTTGGGCGTAAGGAGTCATCAATTCTGGATCGAGCTCATCCGGATCGTACCCCAGCTTCGCAACAGTGACTGCTTTCAAGCCTCGACTGCCCTGTGGCAAGTAAGAGTCTCGATTCACCCAAGCAAATGCGTCCATGTGCGCGCAGTGAGTCGATTGATAGATGTCTTCGCTGTTTTTCCGGAAGCCAATTTCTTGGTACATGTCGATGCCGTGCACGCTCGCTCGAGCTTCCACGAATGGCCAATCGAAAAAGTCACCGTTGTATGTGACCATGATAGTCGGCCGAGCCTCTTTTATGCAGCTGAAGAAGCGCTCAATCACTGCTTCTTCATTCGCCTCGTTGAAGATGATAAAAGGTCCTTCAAATTCGGGTTTGGGTGTATACTCAAAGTCCTGGATGTCTTCCGAAACGATTTCTCGATTGGTGATCAGAAAGCCTTGCCCATCGATCATGTAGGAAATCATCATAATTTGATCAATCGCAGCGTCTGGGAATTTCAAGGGCAACTTCGTGGTTTCGATGTCGTACGCCATGACCACCGGATCAGCACGCGTCAACCGGTCCTCCAGACACCGTAACTTGACATGACCATGCTTTGCTTCCACTTCGTACCACTTTCCTATCCGGATGTCCAGGTCGATCGACACTCGCACGTGGTAAGGCACATCGTACTCCCGTATATCCAGAATGAAGTCGCTCGCGTCTGCAATTCCTGTCGGCCTTCGATCGCGCTCTGCATCGTCCTCGAACATGCCAAATCCAGCATTCGCGCTTGCCACTTCAGCGTATGTGTCCATGGCGCTGACTTTGCCCCTGTTCTTCTCGGCAATCGGCAAGATCGCCCGTCGCACTGCCAGCAGATCTGTGACATTGGCGAACAGCAATTTGAGGAAGGTACGCCTGTATCCAAGTAAATGGTTCGGCATCTTCAGATCCTCCTTGTCCACCCTTTCCGCTCGCGTGATGAGGCCCTCGAAGCTCCTCCGCGCCCATTCTTCCACTTCTGGCTCTCGGCCCTTCTTGACACCGATCAAGAAGTATGGTTGGTATTCCACGCTAGCCTTGAACTGCTCGCCATCGTCACCAATGAAGTAGAAGTCCACCGCTGCTCGGCCGCCAGGAATCTTCGAATCTTCGATCGCAGTGCTGTGCATGTTTATCAGCCATCCTTGCCGCTTCTTGCCCGCTTCAAATCGCTCGAAGCCCTGGTTTTCGTCGATCTTGTGGGCAAGTCGGGTAGCTTCGATCTTCTCATTCTGGTTCGTCGCTTCCGAGTTTCGCAGTGTGGAGGGGTCGACGACTCGTACTTTGCCGGCCTTGAGTTGTCCAGATTTGTTGGCGCCGAAACGCGATTTGCCTTCGTTGCGGCGAACAGGCATATTGGGTGTATATGGGCCAAGTTGGCCTCTTCGATGTATGGTATTATGCGGTCATTGCTCTGCCGTCACTCGTGTCCAGCTGTCAATCAAATTGCCTGCAATGCGATGCTGTACTGCACTTCAAAGTGCGTGTAGTGAAGTGGTGAGCCAAAGCTGGCAGCTGGCAGCGCGTCGCGTCTCAGAGAACGCGCCTTGAACGCGGCTCAATTTGACTTTCGGCGGCACTTCCGGAGTGCCTGAGGCTGTCAACGGTTCAACTTTCACATGCATCATCGATGAGATTCCTGCTTCCTGCTTCCTGCCTATCCATCATCATGGCAGACGATACGCGGCAAATTCCGCAACGGGAGGACTTGAGCAAGGAGACATTGACTGTCCATCCGGAAAACAAGGCGTTCTCGGGCACGCAATGGCAGGGTGGAAAGCAGATACCATACAAGCCGCCAGAGAATGCGAATATGATGGCGGGAGGAACTCAGCATACTGCAGGCGGAGAAGTACCAGACGTAACTTTTATGAACGCATTGCAGGCAGGTCCACCGATATGGGAGGTTCATAAGCGGCCATGTGTGAGAGACAGTCTCCTCCAGGGCATGATCGGAGGTTTTGCTGTAGGAGGTGGTAGATTGGTGTTTGGAGGTATGTGTCGGGAGTCCTGCTGTCAATGGGAACAGTGTGCTGATCAATGTAGCTACCATCCCCAAAGCCGCCAACTGGGCTGTAGGAACTTTCTGCCTCTCAGCTGGCGTGCTCTACCAGTACTGCATGTATCAAAGACAAGCCGAAAAGGAAGGCATGATGCGCGCTGTGGAAATCTTGAACAAGAAGCAGGCCGAGAAACAGGCTCGAGAGGAAAGGAAGGCGAAATTGCGCGAGGAGAGAAGAGAAGCGAAAGACAAGGAGCTGGATATGCAGTACAAGGCCGCCGGTGACAAGAGTGAAGGAAAGGCTTGGTATAAATTCTGGTGATACTCATCTTGCACAGCACACTGTAAGCATCTCCACTGTATACTGTACGATATTATCGTTGCACACGCCTTGATCCGTACACTTCTGACATGAAACGGAAAGAGCAGCTCTCCAACATTGTGCGGAACTTCGAGCGGCCGATCTGCATTCACGTGCTACATCATACTCGCACCGACATCTGGCGCTCCTCGTCATTGAGCTCGAATGCCATCGATGCATGCCATCATGGCCAACGCGGACCGCAAACAACTCCTTCGCTGCGCAAAATTGACATAGCCACAGGTGATAACTCGGACGATGAAGATGACCAGACGCAATGTCATTTCAGAAAGCTGTCGGGTGAGCTCAGATATTGCATTTTCCGAGAAGTGCTCGTCGAGTCGAACGGCGTGCATTCAGTCGCCAGCTATCGCAACGCAGGCCTCCTTGCTGCCTGCCATTGAGACTCGCTCGCTAAAGCCCTGAGTATCTTCTACTTCGAGCACGTGTTCCTCTTCGACGCTCAAGCCTTCAATTTCAACCTCCAAATGCTGGAGATGGCTTGACAAGGGCAGTTCCTACTCTATGCTGATGCGGTCCTGCATCTGCACGAATCAGAAGTGACAACAGCTCGCGCATTGAGGATGGCGTCAAACGACAAGCTCAAGAGGTCTACCAGCAAGACATCCTCACGCCTCGTGATCAGGACGGCATTGTATCTTCTTCTTTCTAGGCCGTGGTAAAGAAAGCTATCCTACCCTATCCTATCCTCTTTTGGTGCTAGCCTCGGAAACCCCAACTTATTCTAAACGCGGAAAACCCTAAGCTTTTGAGCCGCACCCTCTCAGCTCTACCCTCCATAGTAATTTATTAGTAAATCGAGTAATTACTATCGTTCTATATAGTCCACTGTTCTAATAATTAGTGTTATTACTCGCCCTTACTATCGCTATCGCTCCGCCGAGTCTCTACCGCTATATTAATACCGCCGGTACTATACCTTACCGTCGCGAAGCTAATAGCGCCGTTTACGCCGTAAGATAAGATTATTATCGAATAGCTATTACGAGACGGCTCTTCTACGAAGGATATATAGCTATCGTAGCGTACGTAGTCTATAAATAGGTCCTTTAGTGTAGTTAAGCGTTATAGTACTAACTTTAAGCGGTACGGTACTATAGATATACCGAAGGGTAAACCTAGACGGCCGTTAAAGATATTACTATATATAAGAGACTTTATCGTAGACATTATAGCCGCGAAGGGTACTACCTAGATAGATAAACTATAGGACTAGATTATTATAGAATTTAGTCTCTATGTCGGCCTTATAACTATACGAGAATACCTTCGAAGGGTAGACTATATATATAAGATTATATAGCGATAGGCTTCTTAACGAGACGTATAAGCCGAGTTTACATACCTTCTTAATATTATCTATTAGACTATAGAATAGATTATCTTCGTAGATAAGATATATTATAGCGAGAGGTCTTGTCAGGAAACTAACCTGACTCGTGACTAATTCGTGAACGCCTCGGTAGCGTCCCGTACCCGACTCGTAGGGCTTAGCGTACCGAGGAAAACTCTTTACTTACTCCTTTCCTTTTCGAGTCCTTTAGGTATTATTACATAGAGAAATCTAACTACTACGTCGTGTCTATACACCTATTTATTTACTCCTCTTATAGTATAATACCTCCTATCCCTCTAGGGGAATAGTAGTATAGACTCGAGGCCCTCTCGTGCCCGGTCCGTCGTTAGTACGGTACCCTATAAAACCTTAGCTAATCTTAGCGGATGCCGTAGGGTAAGAGAACTAGGAAAACTACCTAATCCTTATTAAGCATATCCTTACGCTCGCGCTCTCGTAGTAGAAGCTAGATACCCGCTAGCGGAACTACGGCGCTAGGAACACGACTAGCTACTAAAATAACCTCTAATCGCTAACCCTTATAGGTTATTAGGATCTTAGAGGAAGAAGACGTAGAAGAGGACTATTTCGAAGACGTACCTACGGTACTACGTACCGATTCNACCCGACTCGTAGGGCTTAGCGTACCGAGGAAAACTCTTTACTTACTCCTTTCCTTTTCGAGTCCTTTAGGTATTATTACATAGAGAAATCTAACTACTACGTCGTGTCTATACACCTATTTATTTACTCCTCTTATAGTATAATACCTCCTATCCCTCCGGGGGAATAGTAGTATAGACTCGAGGCCCTCTCGTGCCTAGTCCGTCGTTAGTACGGTACCCTATAAAACCTTAGCTAATCTTAGCGGATGCCGTAGGGTAAGAGAACTAGGAAAACTACTTAATCCTTATTAAGTATATCCTTACGCTCGCGCTCTCGTAGTAGAAGCTAGATACCCGCTAGCGGAACTACGGCGCTAAGAATACGACTAGCTACCGAAACAACCTCTAATCGCTAACCCTTATAGGTTATTAGGACCTTAGAAGAAGAAGACGTAGAAGAGGACTATTTCGAAGACGTACCTATAGTACTACGTACCGATTCCGGTACGTAGATATCTCTAACTATAATAGAGGTAACCTAAGAGGAGCTAGCTTAGCTAGTTCCTCTAGTCGATTAGAAAGTAAAGCTTTAAGAAGAGATCGCGAGGCTCGACTCGCTAGATATAACCTAACTTAGCGATAAAGACCTTAAGAAATATCTTAAACGGTCCTAAGCCTTAGTTAACATCTTCGAGTAAAGATATAAGAAGCGTAAACGCGCCGACTCGTCCTCCTTAGAGGACCGAGATAACGACGAAGCGCCCCCGAAGTAGGCCTAGAACCCCTTACGGGATCTCTTACGCCTAAAACCTCCGACCCTAAAGACTAAGCGCTAGGAAGACTATAATATCTAGTATTCTAATATTAATAACTAGTAGCGGATAGCCGATACGCTATAAGATAGCGATCGCCGAACCCGCTAGGCTATCTAAGGTATCGAAGAGAAGTCGCTAGTAAATATAGTTAGCCGCCGAACCGATACCGAATCGCTTACGTAGAGAGAGTTAAGGGATCTTATCGAAGAAACTATTAAACCCGTATCTACTAGGCGTAGCGAGCTCGCGAAGGCGTACTATAACGCCTCGTTTAAATAGGGCTAATCTATCGGCGAGTTCTTTCGATATATAAAAGTCTAAGAAGATAGCTTACGCGTATTCTACGATATTAACTATTTTAATACCGGGACTATTAGCTTATACTTCGCTAAGCTACTTAAATATATTACTAATAAGATAGTAGAGTTAGACTTCCTATCCCGCTACTAAAACCTAGACGAGCTCGAGGTAGAGGCTAACCGCCTCTACCTCGTTAAGGCTTAGATAGGTAGCGCTTCGGCGAAACCCTTTACGACTAAGAATTAAGACCGAAACGATACCGATAAGGCGTTAAAAGACTATCGAAGCGATTCTAAGTCCCGGAAGAACCGTTAGTAAAAGGATAAGAAGTCGAACGAGGCCTCTAGTTAGAATAACTATAACTAATAGAAGCGGGAGAGAGATAAGGACGCCTCTACTTCCGATAAGAAGGGGTCGGAAAAATAGCTACCCTAGCTACGGATAATAATAACCTAAATAATATTCTTATTACTAATCTATCTAACCTATAGCTAGGGCTAAAGATAAAGGGATAGGAGAGACGTATTTACGTAGAGGTTAGGGTCGATAGCTCTTCGAGGCTACTTCGTACCCTAATCGACTATAAAGCGTAACTAAATCTTATCTCCGCCTACTACTCTCGAGTATTAGATCTCTAACCGCTCGACCTACTAACCCCGAACGCTCGTTTTCTTAACGATAATAAGATAACCCTCTTTAAGGTATATCGACTCGCTATTACTATTAAGGATAGCGAATCGAAGCTAAGAAAGGCCGATTAGATCTTCTAAGCGGTAGTATTCTAAGGATATAACATAGTCCTAGGATAGGACTAGTTAGCGGCTATATTACCTCTAATTAACTTCCGTAAAGTACGCTTTATATAGGATCTAGAAGATAAGAACGCCGAAGTAAGAGCTATAGCCTCTACCGTACTCGCCTCTATTATCGATAGTACTAGCTACCTTACCTTAGAAAACGGTATATACGCCGTATCGATAGAGATACTAGACTCCTAAGATTTCGAGCCTACTCCGATACCTCTTCGTAAGGACATCGCCGCCGTAGCTAAACCTATAGGCTCCTTCGCCCTCGAAGACGCTATTATAACCCTAAATAGCTAAGGAGGTAGTAATCGAGACCCGATAACTATTAATCTAGATAGGAAGAAACCCGACTAGTAGTAGCTAGCTATAATCGCGATATAGGACCGGCTCCGAATCGCCTACGAAAATATACCGGAGCTATACGACCTCCCTAAATAGGTCTATATAGACCTCGTTACTACGGTAATATATACCGAGGGAGTACCTCCGTAGTACTAAGACTACGGAGATATCTTTAACGTAGACCTAGCTAGTATCTTACCCTAATATATAGTATACGATTATACTATCGAACTAGAAGAAGGTAAGTTACCTCCGTAGATACCTATTTATAACCTCTCCTAAGAAGAGTTAAAGATCCTACGAGAATATATCGATAACGTACTAAAGAAGGGATAGATCCGGCCTAGTAAGTCGCTATACGGCGTACTAATCCTCTTCGTCCCTAAAAAGGACGGCGGTATACGACTATATATCGATTACTACGGACTTAATCGAGTTACGGTTAAGAACCGCTACCCTTTACTACTTATTAGCGAGATAATAGACCGACTCGGATAGGTAAAGATCTTTAGTAAGCTAGATCTTAAAGACGCCTACTACCGACTATATATTCGTAAGGGTAACGAATAGAAGATAGTATTTAAGACCCGTTACGGTCTCTTTAAATACTTAGTTATACTATTCGGACTTACGAACGCGCCGGCGACCTTTTAGTTATACATTAATCGAGCCTTAGCCGGATTACTAGATTATATATGCGTTATCTACCTCGACGATATTCTTATCTTCTTAAATTTAGAAGAGGAATACCGTAAGTATATACGGTAAGTCCTATAGCGGTTACGAGAATAGAAGCTATATACTAAGGCTTCGAAATATAAATTCTATAAGGATAGGACCGATTTCCTAGGATTCGTTATTACTATAAATAGGGTAGAAATAGACTTAGAGCGCGTCCGGAGCATCGCCGAATAGCCTACTCTATAGTACTACCGAGACGTCTAAGTATTCCTAGGGTTTATAAACTTCTACTAGCGTTTAGTATAGAACTATTCCCGCATCGCCCGGCCTTTAAACGACCTCCTCGCTAGTAGGTATAAAGGAATAAATAAGCGTAGAAAGAGTATTATAGTTCGAGGCCTATAGGAATAGTCGGAAGCCGTAAATAACGCGTTTAAAGAGCTTAAGAAGGCCTTCTAAGAAGCTCCGCTTCTTAAATACTTTAATCTATTATTACTAATCTACGTAATTACGGATACTTTAGACGCTACTTACGCGGGTATTATACTATAGCCGTCGACGGAAAATCCTAAGTAACGCTACTAGTATCTAGTCGCGTATTATTCGCGTAGCTTTATAGGACCGTAGATCTAATACGGCACGCCTAATAAAGAACTAATAGCTATTTCGGAATGCTTTAAGGTCTAGCGATACTATCTCGGTAGCGCCGCGTACCCTATTCGGGTCCTAACCGACTATAATAACCTACGGTACTTTATAACTACGTAGACTCTATCTAGGAGATAAGCCCGTATCGCTAAACGGCTCGCGGTATATAACTTCGTTATCGAGTATAAGAAGGGATCCGCTAACCCTTCCGACGGACTATTAAGAAGACCTAACTACTTTAAAGGCTTTAAGGATAGTACTAAATCCTAGGAGCTTAAAGGTATACTTCCCTTACTCTAAAAGAAACTAGGAGTTATAACGATAAATACCGAGTCCGCCCTTATAGAGGCGCTAGAGGAATATCGAAACGGCTACGAATTAGTACCGGGAAGTACTTCGTAGACTAAAACCCTTTATATTTACCCTAATTAAGTAAAGTCCGTAGGACCGCCGTTATAAAACGATAACGATCGGTACCTAGCTATAGATACTCTTATTAACGACGAGATATTAATAGTAATAATCTCGATTAGAGAGGTATACGAAAGGCTTACGCCCCGTATATCCCGTATCGCTATCGCTATAGCGGCTACCGATAAGGGAGCGTTCTTATATAAGGCTCTAAAATCCCTTCTCGACCTAATTAAATCGACGTAAATAAGAGACCCTTATATCTAAGACGTTAAGATAGCGAAAGAGGGCCGAAAGGACGGCGACTCCGCTACGCGAGACGACTAGAAGGGTAACTCCGCCCTATAGGCCGATCTCGATCGATACGACTTCGATAATAATAGACTCCTTCGCCTTAATAGTAAGGTCTACGTACCGTAAAGCGCCTCGCTAAGGTAAGAGATCCTATACCGTAACTACGATAACCCTATAGCTAGTTACTATAGTAAGTAACGTATATAAGAAGCTATCTCCGCTAAGTACTCTTAGAAAGGTATTACGAAAGACGTCGAATAATATATTATAGAATGCGATGTATACTAAAGATTAAAGGTTAAACGGCATAAACCCTACGGGACGCTAAAACCGTTAGAAGTCCCTACTAAACTATAGCGCTATATCTCTATAGACTTTATTACGGGACTTCTACCCTCGAAAGGCTTTAACGGTAGCGTCTATAACTCGATCCTAGTTATCGTCGATAGATTTTCGAAGATAGTTCGGTACTTCCCCGTTACCTCTAGGATCGATGCGGTATAACTAGCCGAGCTTATATTTCGAGAAATCGTTTATAATAGTAGAGTCCCTAATAGTATTATCTCGGACCGAGGATCGATCTTTATAAGTATATTTTAGAGCGCTTTCTACTATTACTTAGCCTATAAGAAACGACTTAGTACCGCCTTCTATCCTTAGACGGACGGATAAATAGAGCGTTCTAACTAGAACCTCGAAATATACCTCCGTATCTACTATAATTAGGACTAAGACGATTAGGTAAGACTCCTATATACTACTACCCTAGCGTATAATAGTAAAATCTATACTAGACTAAAGAAGTTACCTATCTAAATCGCCTTTAGGATCGTTCTAAATATAGCTAACGGCATTCGTCGTACTACCGACTAAGAATACCTACTATAGGGGGGGCGAGGAGATACCGATACTACGTCGAAGCCTCGTAAACTCGCTAAATAAGCCTACGCGTAGATTTTAGTAAG